>VDFB02271358.1:1248543924-1248613502 GCA_007258455.2 Sequoia sempervirens | reverse complement strand
TAGCTTATTGAGGCCCTTGAATCCTAACTTGCACCAATTATTAAGACAATCAAAGTGCTTGAATGATTTGGATGGTTTTGGAACCTATCCCAAAGGATTTGGATGGATTCCTCAACGTCTAAAGAAGGATTGCATATTAATTTGGAATGATCCATATTTAATTCCATCCAAGAGAATTTTAGGATACAAGTGTCATTTTAGCCAAAAATAATAATGAACACTAACAAAAATTTATCATGATATTATATGAGCATAAATAAATAACATCAAAAAGGTTTTATAATTATGAAAATCCATGGATTTGAAACTTATATTAGGTTGTTTGATTAGAAACATAAAATTTCCATAATCCATAGTATTAAATATGATTCTTTCTAGATTTTAACTATGTGATGGAAAAATGTATTATACAAGTTGTTTGACTACAAAATCCTATAAATAAATTGTGTAATCTCCATAGATAAGTATAAGGCCCCTTGGAATTTTATCATTAGTGCATTTATAAGTCTATGTCTTATTAAGAGAAATATGTAAAATCAACTAATAGGTGCAAAAAAAGATGAGAGAAATAAATCAAAATTAAATGTATTCCAATGTAAAACATGGAAGAGCTTTCTAATACCTATAAAGGTGAGAAAAGAAACTTCTATATACAAATGTTGTGTCCTCTAAAAACACATGGTCCAAAGGATTAAGTGCCTCAAATATAAACTAAGATAGCTATAAGAACCCAAAGAGAAGATAAAAATAAGCATATGAATCAAGGTTTAACTAAGAATTTGAGAAAGGTGATAACCCTTAAATTTTATGGAAGATTTTTAGGAGAAGGAATTTAATATTGGATTATTGAGATAGAATATTATTTTGAGATTTGAGATTATTCTAATACAATTAAGGCATTATAGAGAGCTTTTCAATCAATAGGAGAAGCAATCTTCTAGTACTATAGTTAAAAATTTGAATTAAGGTTAAAAAATATAATTGATATTATTCTAATGCAATTAAGGCATTATAGGGAGCTTTTCAATAATAGGTGAAGCAACATTCTAGTGCCATAGTTAAAAAGTTTACTTAAGGTTAGTTCAAAAGATAATACTTTATATGGGATTTGTTTACAGTATATTTGTTTCATAGGAGGTGGTTATCTCAATTATACTTTAATGAAAATAAATAAATTTAGCAATTTGAAACAACATTCTTTATAGTACAATAATTATGGGAAAGTTTCGTCAAGCTACTTAATTATGTACTATTATACCAAATTAAGATGAGTAATTAAATATTAGGAAGTTTATTTTGGGATTGAATACTAATATTGGGGTTTGGGTTAATATGCATGGGGCATATATGACAGAGTAAGTTATTGGAAATCTATTAAGGAGGAATACAAATTTCAATTATTGGTGGTAGCTTGCCAAGAATTCAACAATAAATTTTATTCATTCATATTCAAAAGAGGAGCAAAAATACTTATAAGAAATTTAAAAAGTGTGATTTGAATGCCTCCTTTTAAGAGGTTAAGAAATGGTAATGATGTAAATGATAATAAATTTAATAGAAATAAAAACAACAATAATGGTAATAACATAACCATAGTGATACCTAGAACAAATGAAGAGAATATTGGTAGAAAAAATAAAATAGTATAGATCCTACTAGGGTTTTTTACTTGTGGATACAATCATTATAATCAAGATTTACCTAGAAATAAAGAATAACTTTTGACCTTTCAAAAATGGTCCATTATTTTGATGGATTTTCTATAATTTTATTGAAGACTAGAAGTCAAGTTATTATTATATCATCATAGTGGTGGATAATTTGAATAAGGTTGTGAATTTCATTCTAAGGAAGGGGATTTATCAAGATTTTTTTTTTTGACTACATGGGGTTTTAGAGGTGTTTAGCTCTAATAGAGATAAAAATTTTACTTCCATGTTTTGGGGAACTCATATGGAAGATTTTTTTCAAAGTTTAATTTTAGTTCTTATCACCTAAAGGTAGATGGTCAAATTCAAAACATTAACTCGGTGATGAAAGACATGTTGAGGGCGTCATAAAATAAAATAAAAATAAGTGGTAAGATTATCTACCTGTCATAGATTTTCATTATTTACCCATTGTAGAGTTTTCATACAATAATTTTTATCACGCATTGATCACTAAAAATGACTCCATTTAAGGATTTATATGGCAAGAAGTGTAGGACTGCAATTGGATGAGATGGTTTAGAGAATAGTGTGGTGTTTGATTTTGATATTCTCCAAGAGTATGAAAAACACGTTTAGATCATTAATGAGATGTTGAATGAAGCATTATATTGAAAAATGAGTTATGTAGATATCAAGAGAGTTTCTAGGGAGTCTATGGTTCTAAATTAGCTTCATGGTTCATGGGTTCTTTTGAGATCTTGGAGAAGATTAATCAAGTGGTGTATATACTTTCTTTATCACTTTCTTTTTCTAGGGTTCACCATGTATTCCATATTCTTGATCAAAGAAATATATTTATAATTCATTTCATATGATTAATTGGAAGTATCTTCAAGTGGATTTTACGGGGGAGTTCCATGAGGATCCCATCAAGATTCTTGATCACAAGGAGGTCCAACTTTACAATATGAAAACCATGAAAGTGAAGATTATATGGGAGTATTTTAGAGATTGAGGTGCTTCTTGAGAAGATGAGGACATCTTCTACAAGGACTACCTTATTTTTTATTAAATCCCTATGCTTTATGACACCATGATGTTATGTATTTGATATGAGAGACCTTATGTGATAATCCATGGTTTTCATTTATTCATTTGATTGATCATTTTGGAGCTAGCTAAGGGGAGGAAGATGTAACATCCTCACTTTTGAGCTTTTTCTTATATTATTGAGATATTGTTTGATTCTATTTTTTGGTGATTGATCACATGTACTATTTTATTGTAAATTATCAATTCAAATGTAATATGTGTATATGTGATTACAATACTAATGGATAGTTTTCATGGTTAATAGTTTAGATGTTGATTATTTGATTTTCATTATTATCATTGTCTAAGAACCCTTCTAAAGACCTTGTGGTGAGATTACATTGCGTGATAGGAATAGGTATTGAGGAAGATAAACTAGGTTCTAGTATTGAGTGTCCTATATGATCCAATTATGTGGGCACTAATAAATAAAATTAAAATAATATAAATAATTAATTGATTAATAATAAATAATTAAGGTGTTGAGTTATATAATTAGTTTCTTAGAATTTATTTTATTTAATTCTTTAATTCTTGATAATTCATATTATCATTTAGAAATAGAATTAAAGTAATTTAGCAATTAAATATTATTATAATAAAATGATATGAATGTGCAAATTCTTAAATTTAAAAATTGGAAGTGAATGTTTATATTTATTTCATTTTGGAAAAATAAAAACAATAGATTTCTTATGTTTATTTTTAATTAGAAAACTAATATTTGATTTTCTAATATATTATTTATAGATATGTGCACAATGGACAATATTATTTAAATAGTATTTTCATCTAATGTGAGTAAATTATTATTCTATATGTTTTATTCTTATATTTAGAGAAAGCATGATTTAGGATTGAGGAAGAAAAGAGAAAAGATAAACTATAATTAGGATAGTGGATTAAAGAAAGAAAACTATTCAATATTCAAGATTACATACAAGAGAAATAAATTAGGAAAAGAATTATAGGTTGAAAAATATGGAATTAGGTTATTTCTTTTTAGAATTGGATTCAAGATTTGTGTTTGATTAATTGTTAAATATTATCAAATTTGCAAAATGGATTCATGGTAGGATTCTTCTTCTTGAAATGATTTAGAAAACACTTTAATTTTGTAAATTAATGAATCTACATCTATATTGAAATAAATTGTATTATTTAAAAAAAATGTACATACAATTTTGAAAATAATACAAAAGATGAACTAAACAATTAGATTATACTTTGGGTTATTAAATAAATGAATTCAAATTAGTGAAAACTAGTCGAGGAAATCTTGGAAAACTAGTATTACTTATGGAAGAAGAAACCTAGTGAAACTTAAGAAGATCATGATATTTATGATCTTTGAATTTAAATTAACTTAGGCTTAAAACATCTAAACATGTAGGAGATTCAATTTTTGATTCTATGATATGTATTTTGTTGATTTGTAACTCTTGATTTTGGGTCAAGGAAAATATTGGAATAGAATTTAGATTTAGCTGGGGACTTATTAGAAATACAAAATAAGACCTTATGGAAACTCTTCATTAACAATCTAAATTATTTTTCTATGATTCTAATTTGTGTAAGATTGTATTTGTGATATCAAAATGTTTAACCTATTCTAAGCAATTAAAATGCAATGGAAAACATAATGAAACACCTCAAGATTAGCCTAAGGAATTTGAAACTACAAAGAGGAAAATATTAAATGAAGATAAATGGTTATACCTTCCTTCTTGTAGCTGAAACTCCTTGGTTGGACCTTGATTTGGATTGACTTGTATGCTCCTTGATGGATCTTGATGTAGCTAAGTGGAGAAATTAAATATGTGCTTGAATGCTAATGCAAATGGATGAAATTGATGGCTAAATTAGTGCACAAAATGGTAGCATTTAGTTGCAAAATGGCTACATGTTCTAAATGCCTTAGAGGAAGGGGTATTTATAGAGAAAGTTGAATTCTCTAGAGAATTCGACGGTTGAGATTGATCCAACAAGGTCAAGATGAAGGGCTATAGTGGGTTAAGAACTCACAAGCCCTCACATCTTGACATGTGGATGGTGAAGTGGCCAAGAGGAGGTGAAGTGTAAGTGAGGTGGCCAAAAGGTACATGAGGTGGAGGAAGGACAAGTACCTTCCAAGTACCTTGGGGAGTGAGAAGATCTCAAAAAGGAATTTGTTGTCCCCAAGTGAGAGTGAAAGGGACACTTGAGGAATTTTGGAATTCCTCAAAAATATCCATGGGAAAATGAGAGGTGGTTGGAGAAATAAATGTGAATTAAAAATTCACATTCTTAGGAGAGTCTAAAGGATAAAAGATGGTCTCCAAAAAAGTGGGAATTGGTAACATGTGCATGAGGTGACATGTTAAATATTCTAGAAGCCTTGGAAATACAAAATGTGAATTAAAAATTCACATGGGGAGGAGAGAGACATAGGATGAATAAATGAGAATTAAAAATTCTCATGGGAAGGAGGGTCAATGTCCAAAAAGGAAAAATGGAAGAATTGACTAAAAAGTGGTGCTAAAAATGGTTAATGACTTTGATTAAAGTTGTGCAAATACTTGATTATGATAATTAATGGAAGATTAGAGACAAGTGGAAAATGTAGGAGGATGTGACGTTAATCCTTGATTAAGAGGATGCACACCCTAAATATGAATTAATTAAATTAATTCATATTAGAGATGGATTATGGAGGATGTGACAAGGAGTGAGAAAAGAAGAATTTTAAATTGATTTTAATTCAATAGATTAGGATGACTAAATTAAATAAATTGGTGTATTTATTTAATTTAGGGAAGATAAAAGCACCAAATAAAGTATTTAATTATTAAATTAAACACTTTAAGAATCTTATGTGGGAAGGGCAATATTAATTATATTAATTAATATTGACAGAATTGATGAATAAAGGGGTAAATTTGATCATATGGGAGTGATCAAATTTGGGTGTCCACAGTATTATTGAATGGATTTGAATGATAATATTCATACTTGAAACCAAAATAGATTCTAAATTGTGGGTATGATCTTTTATCTAGTATAGCTTTGTGATGGAGTCTTAGATATAGTTTTATTGATATCAATGTTTATTTATGTTTTGGAAATTGTATTGGATTCTTGTGTGAATTTTGAGATCATTAAAAAAAATAGCAATTTATGTGTTTAAAATCTTCAAAAAACTTGGTTGGATATCTTTATGCTTATATTATGTCAAAAAACTAAATCTAGGTTTTGAGTTAAGGGTGAGTGCGAGATCATGGGGGTCCAAAAAGTGGTGATATGACACAAAGTGGCCAACAATTTTTTTTATCCAAATTTGATGAAATGAAAAGGGTTTATTGAGAAAATTATAAGATTTCCACCAATATAAGATATGCCTTATTTTGAATTTAATAGATAATTATTATTTATTTTCTACATGCAGTATGACTAAAGTCCTAATTGATATGATGATTGAAAAACATCTATAATTCTCAAATGATTTCATATTTTTTGAATCAAAAAGATGTGACACATTCTATGCTTCCCATATTATAGGATAAAAAGAAAAAAAATGAATTTCATAATTTTTTGGCCAAGTTATGGTGGTCAAACAAACAAGTTCTAAAAGGGTGATCCCATAATACTGGTTTACAATTTTTGGCCAAACTAGACACTGAAATATTTTTTTCTAACTCTTCACTATCAGGCATCTATAGCGGCTAAATCGTGAGGAAGTTGAAGATGATGCAAATAGTGATTTGTGACATTTTTTCTGAAGATTCTAAATACATTTTTTTCAAAAAATTTGGAATCAAATTTCACTTATTTTTCCATCTCCTTCGAAAACTAGTTTTTTTTAGTAAACAACATTTTTAAGGAGTGACGCTCATCGTATAACACATAAATTTTTTTCCATGAAGGATAAAATTCTTTTTTTTTTGAATTTAGATTTGTAACTACAATATCTAGTGCTTCCAATTGGTTTCATATTTTTTTATTAAATATTTTTTTCCTTAATCAAGTTTCGAATTCAAACCAATTACAATTCAGACATAGGCAGACCATATAACGTGTAATTTTTTTTGTATGTATTAAAATTCAATTTATTTATTTTTATTGGATCAAGGACTTCAATATCTGGTGCACTCATATTTTTCAAAAAAAAATTGATAATCTGCTATTTTTCCACATGTGCAGAACAAAGAGCTTGATTTTTGGTGAAAAACCTATGTTTAATAAAAATAAAAAAACAAATACATAATAAAACTAAAACATATTAAAATTATATTCGTTGGATAGCTCGTTTCAAGGACTACCATCATCTAGTTGGGTCTGTGAAGTCTACTCCATTTTCATCCTCAACCTGAGCTTCAAAGTGCAAAATTCTAGACATTTTTGGTGTCTAAGGGAAAGAAGGGGGGAAAAGGGGGGTTTGAGAAAAACATAGGGGTTCACTTGAACCTAGGTTTACTTGAACCCTGGTTCAAGTGAACTCCCTTTCCACAATCCTTTGCTTTTGTATTTTTTTTGGGAATGGTGGGCTCCATCATTAAATGGGTTCACTCGAAGGGGGGTTTGATTTGGTTCGCTTAAACCAAAAGTTTGTTCAAACCCCCAAAAACCAATTTTTGCATGGGGTCATTTTTTGCAAATTTTCCTTCCTCAAAGGAATTGTAAACCACTTTTGTGGGTTTACCCAAAAAATTTAAAAAGTTCTAATAAAAAATTCATAACTAATTATTTACTTACAAAAAAATTATAAAAAATATGACACATTTGGGCACATTTCCTCAACTTATATTGAAAGTAAAAATAAAATATTATTTTTTACTTGTACTTAGGTTGGTCAGACATACACTTGCTTTTTATTTTTTCTTGAAAATTTAGTACTAGTACTATATTGAAATTTTAAATTTTCACCAAATAGATTTATTTTTTCACAAAAATGACTACTATCATAGAAACTACATTCAATTTTCTACAAATTTTTTTGTTACATATTTTTCAAATTATGTTAATACTATTTAATTTTTTATGTCAAATTTTCTAACTCTATTTTTCTAAAAAAAAATTCCACTTAAGGGCCTCATTTGGACCCCCATGATCATGTTAAAAAATGAGGTGTTTTCTTAGCTTAATACTTTGTAAAACTTTAATATTGCTTATCCAAATAAGATTTTTTTCTTTGTTACATATTCTTTGTGGGTGATGATCTTGATTAATCCATTTTACTAATTGTAGAATGTAGATAGAAGTTGATAGAAGAAGTAGACAGGATATTAGAAAGATTACACAAGTATGTATCATGGAGAAACCTTTTCGGGAAAAAACTCCAAGAATTATTTTATTATTCAGTCTCTGAAGTAGATTACAATAGCTCCAATTTTGCTTGAGAATTCCTATTTTTTCTTCACCAAAACTTCTTCACAACCTGCAATAAAACTGATAATAAACTCTCTTCAACTTGCTTGAGATAAATAGGCTTTGATTAACTATGTAAACTCCACCTAAGTTACAATTACAATGCTCAAGCCCTATCCCTAAAAGGTACGCCTATCTCATGCAAATAGAGTTATGTCATGAAGAACAATGTCAAATCCTCATCTTCATGCATTTGGGCGTCCCAAACTAAAGTAGCAACTCAACCTCTATTCTGTAAATATCTTTAAGGCTTCATCCTCAAAGTAGGCGCCCAAAAGAGGTCCCACTTAACTTAGCCTTCTGAAATATCTCAACATGCAAAGGAGTTAATTCCAAGAAGCCAACTTGGGCGCCCAAGTTGGGTCCAAGCCATTTCTTATTAACTAAAACATTTCTCAACACCATTCATGCAAGAATGGTCATCCCCTATTAACTGGAAGTAGTCCTTGTTATCTGTCATGCAACTCAAGTCATTAGCCATGCATTCCAAGTTAATTGAAGTCAACTAGCATTCAACTAAAACTAACTAAAGATAACTAAACCATAACTAAACCGAACTGAACTTCATGCATGCAAACATCAAACCCTAACTCCTAGGATCTTTACATGCATTCAGAAGTGTTGTCTCTTACTCTAAATACTTAATTTAACTCAAGGTGAGTGTCACCTACCATGTGGGCACCCCATGTGCCCCTATTATTTAGGAACTCATAATGGACGCCCTCACATGCTCCTAACATTTAGAATTAATTACAAATGTCAATTAACATGATTATTTCATTCAATATTAATCTCTCTCTAATCCTAGTGTTTAAGAACACTTTCCAAGGGCTTAGAAAAATAATTTTTAGGATTGCAATTAAATGGCATCATATTTCCAACAGATGGACTACATTGACCCTTATGGAAAATGTATTTCTAGGAAAGAAAAATGCCTAGAGTATTTTAGAATAGGAGTGCTAGTATCCTCACAATGCATTATGGTCCTAAAATTTGAAAAGTGTTCCAAAAATATTTAAAAAATCTAGAAGTTAGTGTCTATAAAGTACACTATTGTCTAAAAGGTTCACTATGGTCTTGAATGTGCATTCTAGTCTAACTTATTAGAGATTTCTAATGGTTTCACTCTATTCTAGGATGTTTATCAATCATTAATTTATTTGTAGGAAAGGGGAAACACTAGTATGTTAAGTTTTGTTTGATTTGAAGTTAGGATGGTTTTCCTACTTGATACATGTGGTTATAGTGGATGCTAACATGAACTTTTAAAAAATCACCAACTTATTTATTGATCTTTCTCTACTAGAAGGTCTCCAACCTTCAAATTCCATAAATAAAAGTTTTGATAATTAAAATTATCAATTTTAGAACTTGAAGTACTTCTATAAATCAAATAAAACACGTTGTGTTTTACACAATCCTTCAAAGGCTTTCATTGAAAATAGTTATATATGTACTACACCAAAACTACAATCTAGGGTTTCACAACTATTGAGAATTACAACACAATATATATGGATCCAAATTGTAGTACCCCTCCATTTATGCTTATGTTTTATGTTGCATGTTTTTATACTGTTAGCCTCTGGTACTTGGTTTGGATATTTTGATCACTGGTTTTGAGCGACAGTGGATTTATTCAGTGACATGATGATACATTGTATGATGATTACTGTTTTCAGAGATGCTTTAATATAGCGTAGATGTTTATTTTCAGAAGATTATTGCTATGTATATGTTTATGATGGACTAACTGTTATTTAAATTCATCAGTTTGATGTGACGTGTATTGGTGTGGAGAATGGAATCGCATCACTCGCTTGCGAGTGCCCTGTGATGTCCATGATTTTCTCCGCACGATGTGCCTGTACAATGGTTTATATATATATGCATGTTATTGGCTTGGTTGCAGGATTGCAAGTACATGACACTGACTCCACCTGGTTACTCAGGTCTGAGCATGTCAAGACTCAACAGATATGTTGATTGGGAGGTAGTAGTTTGGTTCATCCTAGTCTAGTCTATAACCCGGTCATAGTACATTGTCTATTTTAGTTCAGAGTCATAGGTTGTCTTGTGTTTTTCTGTTTGGTTCAATTGTTTGAAAGGTAAATTTGTCAATTTTAATGATAGATTAATATTCTTTAATATATTGTTATTGCAATTAATTTTTTATTGAAAAATAAGATTTACTGTTATTTAATTAATTAATTAGTTTGTTTGGTTAAATGGTTTGATCTTAAGAGATTAAATTTAATTAATTAAATAAATTAATTAATTAAATTAAATTGTTTTAAATTGTGTGTGAATAGATTTTATTTAAATTAAATATTTTTGTGGAAATGGCATTTTAAATTGTAAATAAATTTTGTATTTGGAAATGGGAAAATTAAATAAAATAAATGCATGCAATTTGAATATTGATTTTAAATTTAAATAAATTAATTAAATGCATGCAATTTTGGAAGGCAAGATTGCTGAGAAGTGGTTAATAGATATTTTGCACTTCTCGACATCTGTGCCAGTGCATTTATGATTTTTGGTTGAGGGATTTGACGGATATTATTCTGGATGTGGGAAAACACAGAGGATTATTCTTGCTTCACGAGAAAATATCAGGGCTTTGCTACAATTTTTGGTAAAATTGGTTTGTGTTATTTGGTTCTGTTGAATACTTGTGGAAGATTCTTTGGTTGAATTCTGGTTTGGGATTTGGTGTACGAAAAGCTTTGGAGGCTACAGGCAAGCAATTCTTCACCAGAAAGAATATTTGAAGCTTCAGGGAAACAGGTACTTCCCTTGTATTTATAATTTATTTAATGTTGAAAAGAAGTCTGAAAAGAAGTTTGTGAAAAGAAGTTTTACTTTCCTAAATTCCTGTTTTTCACAATAATTGTTTGAAGAGGAAATAGTTATTTCTCTGTTAAAAGTCTTCTACAGACTCTGTTCTTATTGTTGAAAATAGCCTGTTGGAAATAATTTGTATTTAGTTTTGAGAAGGGAAAACGTTTTTATGGGGAAAAGAAATTGAAAAGAAAATGAAACCTCTAGGGTAAATTAGGATTTGAACAGAAATATTGTGCGTACTTCATTAAAATTTCACAGTTTCCCAAATTTCCCCATTGTAACCTGTAGAAATTTATTTTACTTCTCTATTTAAAAAAAAAGAAAACCATGATGAAATTATATATATATATTGATAAATATATATATATAATTTATATATATATATATTATATATATATATATATATATATATATATATATATATATATATATATATATATATATATATTTATATTTATATTCAAGTTCATATATTAAATTAGATTGTGAAAAGACTTTAAATTTTTTATATATGAATTTTTATTTTGTGTTAAATCGTTGTACAGGTGAAATTCATTTTTGGTGTTATACTTTTAAAAAATAAAATAAAATCACGTTTTTTAAAGAGATCGCCGTACAGCGAATGTTGAAAGGTTTTATTTTTTAATTTAACAGTGTTGGGGAGGGCCAAAACCCTCCCCATTCCTTATTATGGTGGGTGCAGCCACCATGGCTACTGGGCGCAGCCCTGGTAAGGGTCGCGCCCTCTCCCCACAGGGAGCCGAGGCTGCGCTGCGGGCGTTTCAAGGTTTAAATTTTATTTTAAAGTTTTAAAACATAGTTTTAATGGGAATGTTATTTAATATTATAAAATTTGATTTTATTTAATATTCAATATATATATATGTGAATATGAATATATACATGTATAAATAAATATAATTAATTGTGTATATATATAATTATATTCATTTGGGAAAATAAATTTGACATTTTTTTTAAAAACAATAATAAAATATTTTATTTATTAAATTATATTGCAAGTAAAACCCAAAGATTAGATATTTCAAATAAAAATTAGAAAGAAAAGAATATTATATTGTTTTATTGTAATAGGGAGTTGTATTTTTAAACATGAATGTAAAACTAGTATAATTGTGGATTTAATTTTCATGTTAGATGGTAGATAAATTATGTATCAGATGATTAATTTTATACTACTAATTCTTGATTGACTGGACTTAGTAAATCCAAATGATAGATGTGAATTTGCTTTAAGTTGCTTTAAATTTTATTAGGAAAATGGGGATTATTTTTAAGTAATTTCAAGTCTTCTAGTGGTAGTCTCTTGAAGGGAGTAAATTTTACTATGGTTTCATGTGTTTGAACAAACTAGGGTAGTGCACCTAATTTTTGTGAATAGATTGTGATGTCCATTGTGGAATATCTGGTATTATATGTTGATTTCTTTGTGCGCTTTGTCAATCCTAATTAGTAAACTTAGATTCCTTGTTATGTTTAGGGGAGTGGCTCTGTGTAAGGGTCGACACACAAAGTGGTGTCAGGGTAACTTACAAAGAGTTAGTAATATCAGTGATAACTAAATAACACAATAGTTAGAATTAAAATCTTTAACAAGATGTTTATGCCTCACTTATTGACTCTTGAACTAGTTCAGTCTTGAGTATAAGATGAGAAGGCCTGAAATGGAAAATCGGTGTCTTGTTTCTTCAAAGGACATTCGATTCTACAATTATTTGCAATGGGGTTGGGTTTCGTAAGAGGTTACCTGGGTAACCCAAGTTGGGGATTGGAACCTAGGAAGAAACACCAAGGTAACCTTTGCAATATTGTGATGACACTCCACCTAAAGTAACAGTCTACCTTGTGTATGTAGTACTTTCAATTTTCTTAAATCTAGAAGCAATGTAACCATCAGTAGTTATGTACTTATGTCTAGGGTTAGTATATTATGTCTAGGTAACCATATTACTATCTCCTAGCACGGGGGGTGGACCTACGGGTACCACATGGTTGGGTGGAACGTGCACCTTACTCTGTTGGGTCCCCAGTTTGTGATTATGGCATCGAAAGCTTCATGGATGGAGAGCTTGCACTTGGAAACTTATGTGTACTTCCTTATTGCATTATTGTAAAACTTGTATTGTAAAGCATCCCTCAATTGTTATGAGGTGAACATTGTAAAATGTAATTATTATTGAACTACCTCATCAAATGGATGAGTATTGTATTATTTTATCAAATGCAATGTAAGGAAATGTATTTGTACTTTATGTTATCTTGAATGGTATTTCAAATGTTATGCAATGTTTATCTTTAATGTTTATGTTAATTAATATGTGCAATGCGAAATACTAAAGTCATCTATGGAAACTCAAGGTAGTGTAACGTCGTGTACCTTAATGAATGTATGCAACTAATTAACTTAATAATTATACTTTTTTAAAAAAAATTATTTCACTTTTATACACTATTGCAACATTCCTTAGGTTATTATGATGGGGCATTACACAAATAATGTTTTTTTATTCTCAATGTAACACTCTTTGATACCAAATGTTAGGAATTGAATGTGTAGTATACTTAACCAATAAGATATTATGAATCCTTAAGACTATGTGATCAAATTAAGTTATGTTTGTCACACAACTCATTAAAATATGCAAGGAAACACATGTAACAATACATAATTCATTCAGGCATTAAGCATATATTTGTATGTCAAACCCTTATGGTAAAAACCCACCAATAAAAGGATAATAATAATTATATTCATCAAAAAAGTTACATCAATACAACAAATATTTCTTGGTAAGTATCTCAATCTACAAACTATAACAGAGAACCCCACAATAGGTTTACCACATCAAGGACCACACATAAACTAGAATCAAGCATCTAATTGAACTAAATTTGTTTCATCCATCTATAAAATAGATATAGTTGTCCTTGTGGAATACCAAACATCTAATTGTCTAGCTACCTCATGAAACACCGACAATCACCAACTGAGACCTAATCATACCATGACATCAGCATTCCATACATTACATGAAACATGAATTCTAGTTGTGGATAGTCATTGCATGCATAATAAGCTACCACTACTCACACTTGAAGTTGAAGGTTATTTATCATCTTCACTTGAACCACTTACATGTCTTCCTACAATATATCCAAACACCATCCATGGCTTGAGGTCAAAAAAATAAATACTTGATTACTTATAGCTACCTAGATGCTATGTCTAAGAATTTATTAGAAAATTTCCATGCTCCTAATCATTGACACATGTACTCTAATAGTGTCACTTGTGCACTTGCATGTCTAACACAATCTAGTAACTTACTCAGACGATTGAGTGGTTATGAGTTCTCCTCCAAATGACTTGTGATGGTAACTATAGAAATACTAGACTTAGACAAGTCTCCATGCTACACCACAACATTTGAAACACATCACAACCTACCATAGCTTACTACAACTATCTTTATAGTCATTTATGATTCTATGCTTAGACATTGTTCACATGAACTAGACCAATTTCACCAACTTCTCTCTCTAAGAACCTCTCTTGAATATCTCTACAATTGATTAACATACCAAAGTTTTAACAAAGACAAGGAGGAGCAAAAAGTAAATCAAGATCCATGAGACATGGTGGATGAAAATTTCATGAAGTTTTAGAAACACACATGTGGAGACTCTCATCAAATATTTCCTCCAAGAAGGGAGAACAATCTCCAATGTGAATTTCAACAAACATGCAACCAATGTCATTTAGAAAGGCATCCCAAAGAGGTGGCTCACTAATAAGGGTATTGTCTTGTACATGAACATTATAAAAAGAAGTAGCACAAGAAAACAATGTCGATGTTGGCATGTGAGTGTCCTCAAAAATTATATCATCAATGCTAGAATCATAAGTGTTGCAAGTATGAAGGTGTTGTCATTGATGTCAACAAGCTTGTGTTGTCATTCTTGATATTTGTGCAATGGTTGATAGAGATTGTTGCTTTGATTAGTTGCATTATGTTGTAATCAGTTAAGTTGTTGATGTTAACCTTTGGTGTTGCTTTGACAAGCTTCTATTTATGGTTGTGGTAGTGATAAAAATGTCAAGGATATTGAGAAAATTAATAAAAAGAGGAAACATGGTGTTGCAGAGGTGTTTTGGTAGTGCTCCACATTTCTTCTAGGTTGAATATTTTCTTGTGTGGTTTGGATATGTTGGTTAGAGGTGTTTATATTTTCTATATCCAGAATTTGGGCTTTTGAACCGTTATGCAGAAGAAGTTTTGTTCACCAGTGTGTGACCTAGAATCACAATGAGAGGTGTTTGGGAGAAATATTTTTGCTTCGCATTTCTCCACAGTTGTTCTTCAGGTCTTGCAATTCTAAAGGTATGTTGATGGCATTGATCTCTTGCTAGTGTTAAGAGGATTCATGGTTTAATGCTCCAAAATATGGATTTTAGAGTTGCAATGTTTGGTTGTGTAGTTTGAGTGTACTAGGTGTGTACATTTTGAAGATGCGAGTTGTTGTGAAGGAGTTTGATGGATTTCAGGATGAAAGAGGAATATTTTAGACCTTGATGAAGTATGGTGTGAGTCTTGCAAGTTGTCCTTGGATTTGAGGGAGCATGTAATTCAAAGTTTAATAGTGTTTGCACGAGTAACAGTCGACCTAGTGTTTATACTACATTCAAAGATGTTTAAGTATTAATTAAAGCGTAGCGTGGAATCTAAGAGTTGATTTGGGTCCCTATTAAGTTTTTTATTGGTCCACTTTCATTCATATCCACCACGGGAATGCTTAATGTCGACCTATTTTGAATTTGTAAAGTGTAAGGTGAGTGTAGCCAACTGGAAGATGCTTTTCAAGTTGAGGATTGTATAAATGCAAGGAGATTTGATGCGAGATGAAGTGTGAAATGGAATTGAGTGTTGTGATGTGAAATTTAGTGTAGAAGTTTGAAATGCAATGAAAGCTATAATACAAGATTGTTGAATGCAGTGAGTTGAGGTATCTTGATCTCTTGAAGGCTGCAAGTGTTATTGGAGCTATTGTGGTGGATTCTCTATTGCATTGAGATTGTGTTCTTTTTGTAACATTCTATCTTCTTTCTTCTTTCTATTCTGGTAGTGAGCTTAGGTTGTGAGCCTTTTTGGACAATGCATCATATTCTAGCAGTGAGCCTCCTTGCATTGGTTTTGCAATTACTTATATTGTGAGCTAATCCTCACCGTGGTTTTTCCCTTCTAAGGTTTTCCACATAAATCTGGTGTTCTCTTGTGTATGGTGTTGGTTTTTTCAATTTTGGTTATCTGCTTTTCGCGTTTAAACATTATAACAGATTAAGGGTTTAATGAAGCATGTGGATCTCATTATTGTTGTGAGTTTTGATGTTTTAATTTGATATAACTCATTCACCCCCCCTCTTAATTGTCTTGCTCATTCAACAATAAGTACCATCATAAAATAATGTGGCATCCATAGGAACAACATGTTGCCAAAGAACTACAAAAAGACCTACTATGCAATAGAATGATACTCAATGCCATCAAGCTGATGTTCAAAACATGTAGAAAGTGAGTACCAAATGCTACCAAGAATAATGTCACAATTATTGAGCCACTCAAAAGTTCTTGAATGATTTGGATGGTTATGGAACATATCCCAAAAGATAGGAAAAAATATTATTGTCTAAAGAATGCTTCCATATGCATTATGTAATGTCATTTTTGCAATCTATTCCAATGTTCTTGGAAAGTTCAAAGATTCTTAGAGAATTGCAACTTATTCAAAAAGGAATTCTGATAATGGAATTGAGTTCAAGAGACCAAGAGGAGTCCAATGATTCTTTTCACATGCAATTTTGATATTCTAGGAGCATTAAATCTTAGTTCTTGGAGATTTCCATTATCCTTGAAGGCTCCAACTTTTCCAAAAACCTTGGATGTGTGAATAAAAGTAATTAAATAAATAATTTCAGTTTTCTTAAGATGATTTTATTTTAAAAAGGCAGCTTATGTTTATTTATTTATTTTAAAGAAGGGTGGCATACGTCATAAAGCATTTCTAAAAGAGGGCCAACAAGTGCTAGCACTATGCATGGGGTACAAGTGACTTAAACATTATTATTTAAAAAGTGACATTGAAATGGAAATTTAAAAGTGATATTTAATTAAAAGTTTTTGAAATGTCACTTTATTTTATTATCAAAGAAAAAAATGATTTTTTTTTAAATAATGAAAAAAGAAATTTGATTTTTGAAAAAGCTGCAAAAAAGGTATTTTTTTGGAAAAAGCAAAGAAAAAGAAAAAATAAAAAATATTTTTTCAAAAAAATAGTGAAAAAGTTATAAAAGGAGGTTGGGTATTGAGAAGAAAGGTTATATTGAATATTGTATTTGTATTTTACTCTAAGTAAGAACTTTCAAGTTCTTCTCATATTTCTTGAGGTTGAAAATCCTCTTATAATTCCAATTTCATGGATGAAAACCCTCCTAGTAACTAGATCGAGTGATTTCATCCAGAGATCACCAATGTGTTGAAGATATTGGGTTTTGGGGACTAAAACCCTTATTATCCATTTGATTTATTTTATTTAGAGATTGCCTTAGTGTTGGAGTGAAGTCTCTCATTTTTTGTTGCATGGTTAAGTTATTTTTAATTGAAGTTTAATGGAAGTTTTTTATGTTTTTTAACAAATTAGGTGTGCAAGGGTTATGTTGCATATTTCAAAATTATTTTGCATATTTTGAGATTTTCCTTTAGCAAGATGTCTCATTCCTTGTTGGTCATACCTTCCTTAGAGGGTTGTACTACTGCTAAAGACTTATTTTGACTAGAAAAGGGGTTTTTAAGTGTTGCTATATTTTTATACAAGCATATGTTTGCAAGTTGTACACTTTCTATCAAGTATTTGGAGGTTTGTTAATGATTTATGGGATTCACAAACTTCATAATTTGTGGTACCAGGTTCATTTTCAAACATGTACATGACTGAAAATTATATCAACTCGATATTATTATTGAATCATGGTTTTTGGGTGAATTTTAATGACATTTGTACCTATTGTACCTATTATACTAGCAATCATAATATTCAATTTTAGATATGTAACTAATCTTATTTTAATTACAGTATGATTTACAATTATTCTCCTTGTGTTTGGATGTGTTTCGTGGACTCATGGAGTGTGTTTATAGCTGGAGATTAGTTTGGGAGTGTTGGATTTCATTCGAGTAGTTTCTATAGTTGTGTTGGTGTTTCTAGTGAATTTTTTTTTTTTTAGAAAAGGTGCAATGCACCCATAATATTAGGGGTAAACGCTTTTTTTTTACCGGAGCTATGAACCGGATACAACAAACCACAAGAAACAACCAAACCCGTGAGCACAAAGGCCCAGCGAAGGCACAATGCCTGCGAGCACTTTGGCCCAACGAAGGTTTGAACCCTGGTGGCCGTCACTACAACCAAGCGACTTGACCACTGAACCACGCCCTTATCGGCAGTGTTTCTAGTGAATTATTAACAATGTATTAGTCTATTTTTTGTGGCACTAGTGTTTAAAGTAGCAAAACATAGTGATATAAAACCTACATCAGTTTCTTGCATAATCTATTAGAGATAGACTTTAGTTGGATTGATGCTTTAATGTGGTGGGAATAATATTTTATGTTTAATTTTTCTTAGGGGAAAATTTATGTTCTACTAGTAGTGTTATGAGTTTGATCAGAATTATAAATCAATTGTTGCAATAGTTTCATGCTAAATTTGTAATGAAATTCATGCTTGCTACTATTGTAAACCCTAGAAGGTAGTACCACCAGAGGATTCAATATGTATGCTTTCATATTTATTTTTCAAACTTCAAATGGTTTAACTGTTGAAGGATTTTAATTTATATGCATTTCATATTATAAAAGTAGATGGTTTGTTGCCAATTATTATAGCATTTCATTCAACCCATTTTAGCTTTAAACAAGCTAGCATTATCAACCATTTTGGTATGTGCCAAGCTTAGACATTATGTCAGTGGCTTGTTTTGTATTCACACAATCCATCGAAGAGGTGTTGATTAGGTTGGTTATATCGCCTACGTGTAATAGTCGACTTACTGTCATATCTTTGTAATTGCATTGATTTATAATAGTTATACATGGTTGAAAGCATTGTATGCTCTCACTTTGCCCACTCCTGGATTTTGGTGATCAAAAAGTGTTGAAGACATTTCATTTGCATCTCTTATAGCAATTTTTTTTTTTTTTAAATGTGGGTTGTTACACATTCACCGGGAAATAATAAGTTCCATCTAAGAAAACTTTAGGATATGAGTGTCTTTTAACCACAAAACACTAAAAACAAATTATGTTGGCATTGTATTAACTCAAAAAAAAAAACATCAAAAGATCTTAAAATTATACAACTCTCTAGACTTGAAATTTGATATTAAATTGCTTGATTACAAGAACCTATTAATAAATTATATACTCCCCAAAGATAAATGCTGATTTGATGCTTTATTATTAGTACATTAAATAGATTAAAATGCTCAGAGAAATCAAGCAAACTAAAATGTATTCTTATATAAAACATGGAGAGACCTTTCCAACGCGTATAAAACGTGGAGAAGAAAACCTCTATATAGAAATGATTGTCCTCTCAAACCAGAGAAAAAGTCCTCTGTGCACATGGGGGCTAAAAATGTCCTTATTGCTCAGCCCCTTGAAAAAGATCACACTAGCTTAAAAGGTGATGGGCCCATCTTAAAAGCTAACTTAATAAAAAATTATTTACCTTAAAGAATTGGTGGTGGATAAACAGACGGTGGCGCCTGCCCTTCTTATTTGAAATTTTGTCTCAGTGTTCTGGTTTGTCAAAGACAAATGTCAAGACAAATCATAAAAGAACAGCCAGTACAATGGCCGCCCACTTTCTTTTGACCAGGCCTAGTCGGACTTATAATTCGTAATTAAATGACAAAAAAACTCATAACCATGGCCCCCACCTGTTATATCAGCCATGTATTACACAACATTATCATATGGGGTGCTTCATGTAAGGCACGTCCCGTATTCACTTGCATCATACGCAGACCTTATTGTCTGCGCTCAGAAAGTATGAAACTGATTCACCAGTATGGCAGTCAAAACTGAATTTACTGCGCATGTAGTACACTATATCTTTGTCTGCGCAGACCAAAGAGTTACCAGGTACACAGGCCTTCTGCACAAATGAATTCTTAAAGTGGTCTGTATGACTGTTTTTATATCAAGCTTACAGAATCTTAATCAATATAAGAGTACCATTTTTTGGTTGGAACTTTGTCAATTGAGAGTGAAAGATTGAGACGTATCTGTTCTATCAAAGTTGTTCAGGATACAATTTTTGTCTTGTTCTTTATGATATCGGGACTTTGCACTCAGCAAGACTTTGATAGATTGGTGAGATCATTTTGTTAAAGCAGTCAACATGAATTTTGTATATCAAACCCATAGAACTTTTTAGCTATCTGAGAAATTTTTAGCTATCTGATATGAGAGTATGAGTCTTATGTTGAAACTTCTTCGATTGAGAGTCAAGTACTGAAGGGTATCCAATCAACTAAAGTCGCCCAGGGCACAATCTCAGCCTCCTCCTTTATGGTGTCAGGGTTTTACACTTAGTAAGACTTGGTTCTTGGTGGACTCCTTTTGTTGAAGTGATCAACATAAATTTTTCACCATTCATGTAATATTTAAAAGATTGTTTATAAAACAAAAATATATATACAATTAATTCTAGAAGCAATCTTTTCAAAACTAAAATTCTTAAAGTAGTTCGAATAATTCTTGATTGGTAGTGACAAGACTAATTTAAAAGGGGAAGATATTAAAATTGTGAAAAATTCTATCAAAATTATTTAAGGAACGGTGTACAAGCACTTTCAGCTCTATGGAGTGCACTTTAGGGTTTTTGGATTGAATCTGCACTTTTTCTTTTGAAATTTTGTGTAATTTTTTAGGTTTTTTTTCTAAATATTATGGGGTCTAATAGATAAAGATAAATTTTGGTTAGTAAAAATAGAACAATTATGTATTATTTTGTTGATATAAATAAAAATTTATTATAAATTATTTGATTATTAACTAAATGATGTTTAAGTACAATGGAGTTACAATGGTAATGAGAATTAAACACTACAAATGTTGTTCAAATTTGAAGGCTACTTATTGAGAGTTTTTAGAGATGATTTGTTGTCACTTTATCCTAAACCATGTAGGAGCTTTTAGTGATGATTTGTTCTCACTTCTAAATCATGTACAATGCATATGATATTGGCATGAAAAATTGTTATGTTTAGTATCGTGTTGTTGATGTAACTTTGTTGATGTCACTTCATCTCTTGAGACAAATAATGTATTGTTAATTCATTAGTCTTGGGTGGCACACACTAGCTCATGGATGGAATTCTCTTAAATATTTGCACCTTGGAAGGCAAGTACTTGAAGGATTTTTCCACTTATGATGAAGTATTGTAAAGAAGTGGAGAATGATGACATTTTACCTTGAGATGTCTCACTTAGTTGAATGTATATTTATGGTGTACTCTCAATCTAGCTTAAGGGAGACCATAAATGGGGTAACCTTTGTTTGGAGCTTGACTTGTTGAATTTGGAAAATCATGACACACAATATAAGATTAGAAAATCATAATTAATAGCTACATATTTTTGTTCGATTATTTATTGGTAAAGTATTAATATTATTGGTTGGTGTAGGTATATTGTAGTAACCATTAGGTTTTATTAGTTTTAGTATATTAACCAATGAGAAATTAGAATTAAAATAGTTTGACCAAATCTTCTAATATTAACTTTTATAAATTTTCTTATTAAATATAAATAATCAATTTATGAATCATCTCTTGACTAATTTATATAGCATTCTTATTGTTTTCAAATATCAATACAAACTATTATATTCTTTTAACGCAAAACAATAATATTGAATACATTGAACATATGAGTGTGTATAATTCTTTACTAAAATAAAGGATGAATTAATGTTATGAATTAATAATATGCTATGTAGTGTATTGTGTACTCACTACATGTTCACTTATTGTTTTCCCAAGGCTAAATAAGATTCTTTGATGAAAACTATTGACTCAAACCTTACCTTTTATCCATCTAAATTGTGTTTACCAAATCTTAATGTTGATCCTTGTCCATTATGTCTACCTAAATGTTAATAGATTTAATTGTTGACCTTATGAGACTATAGTTGAATGTGGAATTATTTTGCACTTTGATTCATTAGAAGAAAAAGGTTGATCATCTATGTTTTGAGTAGATTAAAACACACATATGAACCATAAAATTATTACATGAACATTGGAAAGTAATACTAAAATTCCATGTGTTTGACTCCTATTGGACTTGTTGACATGTTTGTTAATCATAATCAAATCAAATCAAATTTACAAAAAGCTTTATCTCTCTTGAAAGAAAAATATATTTTAGAACAAAATATTATTATCCCAAGCCTTTGATTGTCAAGTGTTGACATACAAGATCACTAATTTGTTTTTCTTGAACTATTTAACAAATGGAATTTATGGTTTGGGGTCTAAGAAAATTTCAATTTACCAAAATATTTGCAAAGAATTAACCGAATTGTATCCTAAATACAGATCAAGTGAAATTCAAAGTAAATTACAATGATTATAGATGTTATGATCAAATTTTTGAAAAGAATAAAGATAATGAAAAAATAAAAGGATTGGGAATCTAATTTCTAAAAAGATTGCACAAATACACTCAAGGGTTGCAACTAAATAAAATTATCAATTTATATTTCACTAAAATTATTCACAATTGCATGCATAAATAGGTGCAATCTTCAAATTAAAATTTTAAATCACATGAAAGAGATCATATCATACCCAAATAATAGCACAATGTTATGTTTTTTTTATATGAAAAGTAGCATAACTAGGTTGTTGACCCTATAAACAAAAAGCCTAGAGGTAAGAAGCCAAGTCAATAGACCATTAACAACACATTAATAATGCATAAATCCAAATAGAAAAAAGAGTCTTTAAAACCATAACAAAGAAAAGAGACACTAATGCCAAAAAATATTATATTATTTCATAATATTAAAATAATTTTAAAGTCGCTTAAGATTTACATGATATACATCTTGCTTGAAATCATAATTGCAAATCTACAAGTATACATATTAAACAAAATTTACTATCCCGGGTGAGAGGAAAAAATGAAGGAAGCATAATAATGATAATTCTTCATTATTTTCTCCACACTTAACAACAATTCCTAGTCCATCAAAATGGAGAACCAATGACCCTTTTATAGACACAAGGTGCCAAATTCTATTACTTATCAATGACCGAGTTTATATCTCAAAGATAGACGATCAAAATTCAAAAGACACAAGAATATTCCAAGAGAATCAACATGTTCATTGAAAAGTTGGTAAAATATCTCCTTCAGTGCAAATTTTTCACAAATACCAAATAGATGCAAAGGTTCCACAAATAATCTACAAAGGGAAGAGGGAGGCAAAAATATCATAGGGAAAGTTGGAGTGAAAAAATTTGCATGGAGAAGACACAACCCAAGATCCCACAAAGAACCAAAAATTTATCATTTCAAAGCCTACTTTTCATCTTTTTTATCCATTTCAATAGTTATTTTGTCCATTTTTTATGGATTCTCTTCTTTGGTACTCACCATATTCCATCATAGAATTTTGTTGGCAATTTGGTTA
The DNA here is from genome assembly GCA_007258455.2 of Sequoia sempervirens. Taxonomy (NCBI): domain Eukaryota; kingdom Viridiplantae; phylum Streptophyta; class Pinopsida; order Cupressales; family Cupressaceae; genus Sequoia; species Sequoia sempervirens. Next base: position 1,248,589,725 of record VDFB02271358.1, on the reverse strand, counting down.
TCATTGATGTTAAAGGAGAGATAATAGATGTAGTGGATCTAGTTCGAGAAGATTTGGTGCAGGTTGATGGAGTCAAAAGAATGGTTCTAAAAATGTTGTAAAGTTGCTTAGATTGTTGCAATGTTTTCATGCAATATTGCTATATCATTGCAGAGGGTTCTTCCAGAAGTCTAAAATGAAATCTATGGCTAGATTCGATGTGGGTTTTTCAAGAGCTTTCCAATGGTATATTTTGCATGATCAGGGGTTGGATGATGTGCTCAGGAATGGATTATTTGTACTCTCAGCTTGTATTAGGGTTTGCAGATAAACCCTAAGGAATGGATTATTTGTGCTATCAGCTTGTATTAGGGTTTGCGGATAAACCCTAAGGTTTACAATCATGATAGATGAATAGATGTAATATTTTTATGTTAACTATGTATGGGCAGTTACCAGCCACTTAAGTCATCACTTAAGTTATCGTGCTCGTTGGGTAATTGTCCCCTTTCCTAGCGCTATGGGTTCATCTGGTGATGAGTTCCTATGCAAGATCAATGATGCATGGAAATTTTTTGAAGATTGGACAGCTATCGCAATGGTCCTTCGCATCGTGGTTCAAAGTTTAAACTTGCCTATGCTTTGAGCAATGGGCAATGGTGCTTGATCAATGGCTCTGATCAAGCTTTGAAAGATCGACAATGCTCACTAGCCTGTTGTATATGTGGTGGGTCCCCATCTAGCCCCGCAGGATAGTGGGAAATGGTGGAGATAGAATATTAATGATCAAACAATGCACGAAATGTTTCATGTGGGTCTAGTATCAGCAAGTTAAAGATGACATCATGGAGGACATGTGGCGGAATATTGCTCAATCACTTCACATCGCTATTGTGAAGCAAGAAAAAGGGTCACTTTTAGAAATGAGTGATGAACGATGGGATCTAGTTGGAATGTAACATCAACATGTATAGTTAACAGCAGACTGCTACCCTATTGTAGACTCGGTGGGTCCCTGACTCAGCCTCGTAGTATGGCGGGATTGTGACACGAGTGATGAAAGATGGGTGGTATGATTTAACTACATCGTGAGGGTTCTTTGCATCATGATTAGATTACCTTTTTCTCACAAATGAGGTTGTGATAAGAAAAAGTGCATGTGATGGGTTATCAACGGTGAATATTGAGTGACGGCGATTGGACAGTGATTGCTATATCCATTCACATTGTAGATATAGAAGTCGAAGACTTGGTTGAAACTGTGATATGTGATAAACGATCCAGATTAAGGGAGGAAAATATGATGGTTGAGTTTTAAAGGTGTTAGGTTAAATGATGGCTAGTAGATCATGGTGTGAAGAAGTGAATCGACAAATCAAGTTTAAATTTTAAGATCACAAACGGCTAGCTCGGTATGAATGTAGGTTAGGTCTAATAACCAATATAAAGGATGAAATTAAATGATCTACCTTCTCCAGTGACCATTTGATTGCAGATTTGATTTGCAAGGCAATGACACAGATCACCGAGATGACAGAGATCAAAATCAAATTGAATAAATAGGGAATTGCATTTAATGCATATCAGGGTTAGGATTTTGTAAATCACCATACTTATAAAAATCCAATGAACCAAAATTTGATTTGATGGCATGTAGCTCAATGAACAGGTAGCTTCTTGAAGAAGAAAGTGAAAAAACCCTAATAGTAGGATTTGTACAACGGTGCATAGCTTGAGGCAGTAATTGCAAGTCGGTGGATATAAGCAAAAATATGACAATCAGGAAACAGTCAGTGTGAAGAGTGTGTATAGTGCAGTAAAGAGAAGAGTGAGCCAAGCTACAGACAGATAATGCACTAATTTTGAATGAGTAGAACCCAAACAAAATGAGGGATTTAATCTTGGTAAATATTCAAAGAGAAGAGTAGAGTGAGGTGCAAAGTAGAGCATAGAGTTGTAGAACATTGTGCAGTTGCAAAATAAGTTGCAACATTGAATTGTAATCAAATTGTAACATCTTGAATTGTAAATATGATTGGTGGGTGTCATCAGATATCTAGGTAGCTGATCAAATTAGGGAGTGGATTCTTCCTTAGAGTAGGTGGTCCTAAAACTAGGGGATTGGTGTCTCCTTATGGTTGATGCCCTTGAACATTATAATTGATCATTTGATTATGAGGATAGATTAGGACAATAGATCCTAGCAGCATTTCTCACCGTGGCTTTTCTCATCTTGGGTTTTCCACGTACACCTTGTGTTATGTGATGCTATGTGTGTGCATTCTTATATTTATGCATTATGTTTTAATTTTCACATAAAGGGCTTAAGGAATTAAACCACAAAAAAAATTTAAGGACTAAAATTTAAAAATGATCTACTGATTCAACCCCCTCTCAATAGATTGTTGTGTTCCAACAAATTTTTCATGTCAATTGAATCTTGATCTTGCATGTCATCTATTTGATTATGTTCTATAGGTAGTCATTTATTTTTAATGGGTCACATTCTTGGTTCTAATCTTTATTTCATAAGCATCCATTATAGATTTAGTCTACATAGCCTATGTCAACATATTATCGTCAAAAAAATTTGCCTTGTTATCTATCACATTACTAAAAGTCTTCTTGAATACCACTTGCAACACTTCTTCTTCCATAGTAATGGATCCAAATTCATATTCACACCTATTATATTTTATAATATATCCACTTCATTATACTTTAGATCATCAACTAGGTCCCTTTTTTCCAACATTTTATCAATTGTTTATTTTATAAATTGCTCTTCCCACTTTAACTATTCAATCCACTCCCTTAAATGTGTTATTGCATGATGTATCATAATATTTTCTTTTAACAACAATTGATCACTTACATTTATATTATATGTCCAGTAGTCTTGGAAATTATATTTTAGTTTGTTCTTGTCTCTACTTACATTTTTCTATTAGTTTGCTTTCTATAATTTTTTATTTTATCGCTCTAGACCATAGCTCTATAGCATGTGTGATTATATCCTCTCCTTAAATAAAATAATATTTTGCATCCACCCTTGTATTGTCTTGCATATCTTCATTGGGTCCAAGGATGATGCTTCCTCTTAAGAAATTAAAATAGAAACTTTAGGGATTTTATGAGTTGCTTGTATGGGTCTTCTTAATTATTTAATGTAGCCATGTATTTTTTCTATTTTCCTTTTCCAATTCCTATTTATTTTTCTTGCATCTTTTCAATCTTAAGGTGGTGGCATCCACATTGGCCCTAACTTCTAAAAAAAATTATTCTCTTTCTAACATAGGAAAATGGGAACCCTAAGTTTAGTGTATAAAACCTAGGATTGTTTTTGCTCCTTTTTTGAAGGTATATTAGGATGCAAATCAAAAAGGTGTTTAGATTGACTTTCAACCATGAAAGTTAGTCAATCAGACCTGAATTTGATCCTTTTAAGCCTTAGAAATGGACTAAAATTGATTTTCTATAACTAACCTAATTCAACCATGTACCTTAATATGAAAATCATAATATTCCAATGATTAACAAACTCAAACAACCTACAAGCAGATCTAGGAAATGTAGAGGACTTTGTACCTACCTAGAAAAGTTGGTTATGATCATTGTAGAGGGACAGAATCACCCTAGGGCGTATGGTTCTGTGTATGCTACTCTACTCTATTTTTTAGGTCCTCTTATGATAGATATGAGCTTCTAATTCCTGGTTGCAGAGTTGCCAGAACATTATCAAATAATTGTATAGGTGAGTTTTCATGAGTTGACAAGATGTAGGGCATCGAATGGAACTTGATGAGAAATTTGTCTTTAAGCTTCCTTCAATCATCTTTACACTTAAGATCTACACATTCACAAAGAGAAGAGATGTTGTGCCATTTAGGGGCTTGCCTTAGTCAAAGCTTGTGTTAGTGTTTCCACTTCTACAATGGAAATGTTAATGATAAAATGATAATGGGTAGGAAGGAATGATGAAATCACAAAGTGTTGCAACTCACCACCCTTCAATGGCTTCCTTGAAGGACTAAAGTCATACACATCACCTCAAGGTCTTGGATCTTGATTTCTTGAATTACTTGGAGACCTAAAAAAGTGTTAGCCTTCACAAAACAATGATAACATGAACCCACATAGACTCGCCTAAGATTTGACATGATATTAGGATCTTGAATTGATGTAATAAATCTCTTAAATGTTGCTCTTGAACTTCTTGATAGTGCTCTTGATCATAAGTTCACCAATATAATTTCACTTAATGCTAGATGGATTCAAATGATGCAATAACTAGGTATTTATAAGAATTTCTCTAATTTTTCAAAAATTAAATCCTAATACCTAACATTTGCAACCTAAATTTTGAATGTTAAAAATGCTAACACCGACATATCCAAAACTGATCCCCGACAAAATAGGGGGATCCAAATTGGTCCTGGCCCTATTTTCTAGGACATTAAGTGTCATTGGAAAAATAATAATTGGATGCATTTGTTCAATGCTTGCAATTTCTTATAAAGTGGTACAAAAAGGTTATAGAATTCATAATTTAGGAAATTAAGTGTTGTGCCTATAGCACACACCCCACTCAGACTGGGGACCCCCTCTTTTTGTTTTGCCTTCGTCGAGTCAATTCACTTTTGCCTCATTTTGTGTGCCCCTATTTTTGAGCCTAAGTTGATCATGAGCCATAAAGTTGTCAAATACATCTTGTCCAAAGTCACCCACATAAGTTTCATCAAGTTTCTAGCCTTTGCAAAAATTTCATTGCAAGCCTCCATCCATCAAAGGTCGCCCTGTCCTTTGCCTCTTGCGGGTCCATTGCTGCGGGTCTGCCTTCGTAGACTATCATCCATGATTTTTCATTCCTTGCATCCTTCACCCCATGTCCACCCACAATGTGGCTCCCACACCCAATTTTTTTGCATCGCTTTTAGCATGACGTCTTCTCCAACACAGGTTTTCGCACTGTCACCTACCCGTCATACCCGCATTCAATGCCATCATTAATGGCGGGTTGGTTTATAAAAACCCCTCCCCAGTTGTCATTTTCACCAACCATTTTTGAAATCTAAGGGAGCAAACTACATTATTTCGCACATAGAGGATTTGAAGGCTTCATTGGTGGTTGTTTCTCTCATATACGCAAACTAGGGTATGTATCTAATTTATTGTCTTTCGTCATTTCCAGAGGCATTGGTAGGATATTTGTTAGGGTTGAAACTACATGAAATTCATAAATTTAGGTTTCAATAGCGATGGCAAGTTTTTGTATCTAAAACCCTCTAACACGCTATGCAGAATGACCTATGGGAAGCCCGCCCGGGAAGTAGTGTTTGAAGTAATAGGTTAGTGGCGACCTTTATGCCCTTCGGCCTTGCATCAAAATGTTGTCCAAAATAAGGCTAAATCCTCATGGTAGGACAAAATTTTCTTGCGGGAAAGTGTGTAGGAACTTGTCCCATCAGCGTCGTGTCCAACTACAAAGCCCTCAGGGCTACTCATTGTTCAAGCCTCGCACTTACATCAAACCCACTTTGCAGACTGTGCCCATGTCATTACCCTAGGATTATTTAACTAGGTGTTAGCCAAAACTGACAAAGTCATTGGGGCAATGTGGGTCCCTATATGTGGGTCGTTGTTCCTTCATTGTTTTCCTTAAGAGAAAGCCATAAGCGGTCTCCCGACATGTGGTTCCCGCAACATCTCCCTCTGCCATCATCGAGTGAATCACAGGTTTGAGGGACCCAAGTCAAATGCCCCTTTGTGGATCCCCTTGTGTGGGCCACCTCGTGCGGACGTTTGTCTCATCAGTTTCATTCTCAATGGCAAGACCATTGTTCCACCTCGCAGTGCAATCTCTGTATGTATTACCTCCATATGCCCAACATCAAAGTTCAAAATGATGAATTTTCTAAGCTAAAATGGATGGGCAGGTTCACCCTTGTGGGAATCCACCATGGGAAATTCGTTACCTATGGGTTGTTGTTTAAACAATAAGTCCCTTTTGTCGCTCCACCACATGAGACCTACACTCTCGTTTTCCTTGAACATACCCTTTGAACGCGATCAATGAAAATCTTATGCCCAAGTATTCAAGTGGGTCCGCTTGAGCGGGCTACCCCTCACAGAATGATGTCTATTTGGAGTCATTGTCTAATAGCAATGACCCCACAGTGCCCCACTACACGACTTCCACACTTCCAATTCTCGCACCCCATGAAATGACCGAACCTCTGAGCAAAATGACTAAGAATGATGACATGCATATGCCAAACAGTAGGAAGCAAGATTCATTGAGTAAAAATACTTCGCAAACCCTACTATGTGAAACTCCACTAGTGGAAAGTCATCTCCCCCAGTCATCCCTTAACAGCAAAGACTTGGCGACCTTCCACCTCATAGCTTTCACATCCTGCACACTCGCATAAGCTTCAAGGCTTGATCTGGAAAAGGGGAGTGACTCTAAGTTCCTCCATCAACAATTTGCATGTGTGCCTAATGAATTCATGAGGAATTAACTCAACAACCAAGACGTGCAGAAATGCATGGTCAGGTGGATGTCTATGGAAGTCCACCTTCCCAGCGTCATCTCCTAAGGCCTTCACCCTAGTGACTTCCGCAAGGAGGAAACCCACACCCTCGAACTCATATCTCTGTAAACTTCACAAACGAGCCTCAAATGATGAAATATGATAAATGTAATGATCTTTTAGGAGTATATGGATGCAATTAATGATATTTTGCATGATTTGACTAATGATTTTCCCTCCTAATCTGTCAACACACTTACTACACCTTTCGTGTGCACAATTTATGGAACCTGCTGAGGGACCAGCGGAGAAGCCAGTTGGGAAAGTTGACAAGGGAAAAACACCAGTAAGAACCCCTAGAGGAAAAGAAGAAAAAGAGAAAATGAAGTATGAATTTCACAGGATCAAGTGTACCTCCAAAATCACCTCCAACTAGGAAAAAGTTATTGATACTGACTTAGGGAATCTTAGTATAGATGAGCTTAGACAAAGGGTTATAGTTAACCCCACAACAAACAAAGCCCTGAGAATCAAGCAAAGTGTACTAGCTAAAGAAACTGCCTTTCCTCCCGCTCTTGTTGCTTTGGAATTAGAAATGGCTTGTAGGGAATCTTATCACACTCAAAACAAAAGAATAGTCATTGGGGATGGAAGAGTACTAGCTAACCTCTATCCCCAAACCATTGGAAAGACATTCGACATTCCTGTATTTGATGAAATGAAGGAATTTGAAAAGGATTTTTCCCTAAAAATATGGCAACAAGATCCTATTGGCTACAAGAGGACAATAAATCAAACATGGTTGAAGGATAAGAGAGGTAGTGCCAACAAAGTTCCTAAAGCATTATATAGAAGTGAATTTGTAGAAGAAGCTAATGATTTGGTGACTCTGCTTAGTAGAGTAATGGGCCTTCCCATTTCCACATTCTTTGAGGAGTGGATGTTCTACTTTGTAGAAGAGATTATCTGGGGTAATGCCAAGTTCCACTGGGAAAAAATGATCAATGAGAACTTGCATACTCAATTTATGGCAGTGAAAAAGACTTCACAATTTTATATGACCTCCTATCTAGTTTATCTCTAGATGGCGAAGTTCCCATACAAAATATTGGATTGTGTTGGAGTATTGGGAACAAAGAAGGGACAACTCGGGGTGTATGACTACTACCCTTAGCTGCAATACAGGAACTTCAAGAAAGATTATCAGGGGGTCAATGATGCATTCATCAGGAACTTCATCAAAACCTTGGAAGGAGACTATCACAGAAGGATATCAAATGGTGCTAAGGCGGTCATAAAGGTCTTTGGATATTTGTTCATCCAATTTCCCAAATTTGCATACATCAAAGCAAAGGGATTCTCGGGAAGACCCTACTAGTTTCCCCACTATTCCAACAATAGAATAATATTGTTGGATCTTACTTGGAAGTTGTAGACTACCCATACCTTATTACACAATAAGCACTGTGTTGAGGTACCATACCCCCTTACATTTGGACAGGGAATGTACTCTTGCTCTGCTGCCCCATGCGCAGAGTACTCCAAGAAGGATCTAGCAGAGTATAATTTTGATTTGCACACAGAGAAAGGAGGCTTGGATCCCCTCAGTAAATTGAAGAAACAAGTCAGAAGATGATACATCCATCGACCCCACATTGAAGACTTACGGGTAAACTGTGATGATGACAAAGAGGTTCAAAGATGGCACTCTATGAGAATGACGGCTGAATTTGAAAAGTCTATTAACTTATGCCCGATACTAAATCAGATTATTGAGGATGACCATATTCTTGATGAAAAGTATAATGCTTTAATAAATGTGTCACTGTGAATAATTGACTAGAATGAGCAGGAAGTCATAGACTTGGATATTGTCACCTACCCTATGAAGCAAAGGACTAAGCAATGGATTGATTTACAGATAGCTTAATTACATGAACAAGGCATGGAGTTAACATATGGAGAGCTCAAAGATGAGCTCAATAGTGAGACAGATAGTGGCATCATTGTTGGTCCTTCAGGTGAGGCTCCTAAGTCTTCACCGGTCATAATTTCCAAGAAAAGGAAGGAGAATTTTGAGCAAAAGCCCAAGCACAAGGTGTACACAAGAAAATCAACAGAGGGGCAGCCACCAAAGAATTCAAAAAGAATGGGAACCTTTGTTCTCGAGATGCCAACCATTCAAGAAGAAGGCTCTCTGCATAAAGATGAGGAAGAAGTTGAGCGACCTCGCTCACCACTACCCACCACCTCTGCACTCTCATCGATTGTTGTTGCTACCACTGTTGCACCATCCGCTACCACTCCCAAATCATTGCCCATCTCTTCCCTAACTGTTGTGGACATCTCTTTCCACCTCACTTCGGCCTCCCTGACTGCTCTCATTTCAATGTTAGATTCTTTCTCTTCCACCACTTCCCTACTGTTGTATTCCTCACTCTCGCCTTCACTACTAACACTCTCTACTCTACCACCATCTCTGCCAACAACTTCCATGGCACCTCTCACATTTTTGCATGCTTTTGATTCATATCTACAAAACATTCCTTCAGAACTCTCCCACCTAATCCTCACTCCATGTAATGTCCCCATTTTGGCCATACACTCTTCTTTTGGATTTAGCCTATTTCCGGAAATCCGGAGGCTAAGCTGAAGTATAAAACTAGGGTTTCCTCTTTCAGATACTGCTCAGTTGGCATTCAGAGGATGTTGTGCAGACTTACTATTTATAGCAGTTTGCTATTTTTAGCAAGTCTATCTTTTGGCAGTATCTATCTAGCAGCAATTCAATCCTTTGCAGTTCAGTGTTCAGTTTGGCTTTCTGATGGTTTTGAAGTTAACTTACTATTTTTGGCATTTACTATTTTTAGTAAGTTCATTTTTGGCAGAAGCATCATCATCAATTTGGTTTAGTTTGGCATTTGTCAGTTTGCTATTTTTAGCAATTCATTAGTTGCAGCTTGGGCATTGTATTTGGTTATCTCTTTGGACTGAGTTTCAGACTTAGTCAATTTTCATGTTTTGAAGTTGTACCCCATGCCTAGGCTTGATGACTTCAAGTTGTTTTAAAGAAGGGGACATAAAGGGGTCAAGTGAGAATTTAATTACTTAATAAATGCTTTATTGTTGCAATATGAAATGGATGCCTAAAAGGGAAGTTGAATGATATTTTATTATTTCAAAAAGTAAAAGGCAAAAAGGTGGCGTCCCTTTTGGAAGTTGAAGTGATTCAACTTCTTGGAATTTGAAGAGTTCTTGTTGCTTCATTTTCCAGCTAAAGCTTATATATTGATGTTGTTTGAAGAGATGATTATCCAATGTTTATGCTAATGTTATGTTGTCGGAATAACAACTTGTTTTTTACTTCGAGGGATGCTTACCTCCTAGTTCCAATCCAATTTCGTGTTTGAAAGATAACACCTAGTTGGTATTATTGCTGCTTCTCAATCAGACTAGCAGATTGTGCTTCAAAATTGGTGAATTTTGGTGAGAACTTCAGTTTTTATGTTGTTGATGTATACACAGCTAAAGGTGGTTTTCATTTATAGCTTTTGGTATGAATTTATTTTGGTTATGGGTATTTGATCATTGCATTTCTATGATAATGGCAACCATATTTGGAGGTTTTCATATTTTAATTCCAAGTTTTTGATTTTTCCAAGAGAAATCGCCCCTCTACAGGGTCGTACCATCTCATGAGTGCTTTGGGATTTGTGCAAGAATAATATCTTGAGTTTTTGATGCAGTTTTGTAGTTTGAGTTTGGGTGCCATCCTCCTAGAAGGTCTTTGCAAAAAATTTCAGCTTATTCGGAGGTATTTAGAAGGAGTTGTGAACATTTTTATGAGTTTGTTGTTTGCTGATAGACATTTCCAAATTGCAGATTTTTATATCAGACTTGTTGGTTTGAGCTACATTTTTATATCATTATTGTATTGTAAGAGTTAGAGGAAGTGTTACTCTAACCTTTGATGGATTTGGAAGCATATCTTTCTTATTTGCAGCTATTTAATTCATTTTAAAGCTGATTAGTAGTACTAACAGCTATTTATTTTATTTGCTGCAATTACTTGTTAAAATTTCATACATTTGAAACCCCTGGATGGTTTACCGCCAGTGTGGAGAAAAAACAATTAATCTCTCTTTAGTCACCCACTATAAAGTGGCGAATTCCCACTCATAAGTGGATGCCCGCCGCAACGGATGAATTAGTTTTGTATTGCAATGTTTTCCCCCCACTGTTCAAGTGGTAGCGTGGAAATTCTCATGGCTGGTTATCCGCCTATTGTTTCAATTTTCAATTAATAACTCCGTCATATGTTAGCACCTCGCCCTCAATGGGATCTTGAGTGCACATTCTTGACGTTGAGTTTGTTTCAATTCAAGTATTGTTCATTAGTTGCTCCGCCATATGACAACACCTTTCCTTTATTGGGATTGAGTGTGCATTCTTGGCGTTGAGTTTCTTTTAAGCTTGGTTTTCAGTTTGATGCTAACGCTAATCAAGTTGGTTAAGTGCTGGTTATGTTGTGTTACTTCATCGAAAAAATTGGTTGGCATATTTCAGTGGTATCAAACCCAAGATCTTGCCATCCTGTGAATAAGACAGAGTCAGTTGACAGATGAGTGATAGAGAAATCAGATTCTTCACCTAAGTTCAGTTTAGCTTTCAGAAGTTCTTAAGATGTTGCATTTTCTGAGGTCCAGGAATCATGAGAAGTCAGATTTGATTGTGGCTTCGGAAGAATGCCAGTTCAAGAGGCAATGTGAACAAGAGGCTGCCATACTCCATAAACAATATCAGAGCATGACAGATGAGTTTAAGAACGATGTTTCATTTGACATGTTTTTGAATTGTGCGGTGATTCATGACCCTGGAAAGTTGGCTATGGTCAACTACATCAAAAAAATGATTAAAGAGGAAGTAGAACTTGCCATGGTTGAAGAATCAAGGAAGGAAGAAGCAAAAGGATCTGTTTGTGGTTTGCAGCCCACAAGTAAGCAAATTGAAGAGAAAAATCAGTCAATTAGTGTTGAAGAAGACACAAGCAAGGTGCACATTTTGGTTCAAAATGAAAGTGGGCTTGATGAAGATACCTTGGCAAATGAGGAGATTAAGTTAGAGTCCCAAAATACATCCCTAGACTTGCATGGGATGGGAAATAATGAAGATTATTATGGTAAGAAGATCATTACAGCAGTCTTGAGTCCTAATAAGGATTCAAGCAATGAAGATCTCGAGACAAATGGCTTCTCAAAAGATGCTGGTGGAACAGTTGTGTGGGATAAGTACGTTGAAGAAGAGCAAGATGAAGCAAATACTAATGGTGTCTTTGAACCAGCTTATGACCATTACGAAAGTGAGGTTGTTGATGGTGATTCCGATGTGTTTTTATCTCCTCTTGTTGAAGATTTAGTGAAGGATAATTCTCTACTTTATGCTGAGCCAATTCCATATGAAGAATTAATGACAAGTGTCCAAGAAGACTTCTTTGGTATGTATGTGGGCACTAATGATAAAATCAGCAACACATCTACTCAAGATAATTTCATTGAAGAAAAGAATGACAAAATATTCAAAGCAACCAGCTTTGATGATTCTTTAATCCGATATAATGCTAGTGACTTGGGTGGTAGTGGGTTTGATTATCAAACTACATCTATGGAGAAAGTTATAGATGAAGATTTCAGTTCAAGTGGGTTGAAGAGTGACTCATTCAAAGAGTCAATAGTTCAAGAGGAGCATGATGATCTCTTTCCTATTGATCATTGCAATCAAACCTTTCACATTTGGGATCCGGGTGCGATGTCACCAAGGTATGATAAAGAACCGGAGTGGGATAAATTCCCCTTTGATCCTGATGAAGTTCAAAAATCAGTTTGCAATAAAAGTAATGAAGTGATCTTTGGAGGAGAAGTTGCAGCAATGGCTAATGAGAACGTGATTTCTTATGTTGAAGAGAAGAATGTTTTAAAATCAGCAAATGATTTGGATGCCTTTCAAAATTACGCACAAGAAGAGTATGAGAACTTGAAAGGTCAAGATAGAGGTACTAATTTGTTTGAAGAAGTTGTTGACAAGCCTTCGATTCAGGAGTTATGTAGTGATAAGATTAGAAAGGAGGCTGATTTTGAAAATCATGTCAAGGAAAACAAATCAGAAAAATTGATGTTTGATGAGCATAGCTTCTTTGCTGATTGGGATCAAGGGCCTAAAGAGCTGCAAGTTTTGAAGGATAATTTATTGGTTTCAGAAGAGAAGATTGTTAAAGTGTTATCAAGATTTGATAGCACATATCACTTCATTGAGGAACTTTGTTGGAAGTTTCAATTTGAAAAGAAACTAAATGGAGTTAAAGATGGAGATTCTCTTTCCAAGATGCAATCTATCAAAGAGGCATTGGAATCCATAAAGTCAGATTATTTGCATTTGCTCTCAGATAGGGATAATGCTATTAAGTTTGCAGAGGAGACCTATGGTGCCTACCAAGAGAAGGAGGAAGAGATGGATAGGCTTTGCTTTGATTTTACCTTAGCTCATCATTCTTTATACAAAGCAGAAAATCATTCATCTATTGCAGCTACCCTTAAGGAACAAGAAGTTAATACAAGTATTATGGATATCAAACAAATAGTTGAAAGAATAAATGAACTCCATAATGATGAAACATTGCGTAATGCCAAGATGATCCCATATGTTGATGGTGATTGGAAAGTACATCAAGAGTGTGAACTCTTGAGTTGGGAAGAGACTTTGCCACAAGAAGGAATGGTTTGCAGCTATGCGATAGATGTTTTAACGGATAATGAATGTAGTATTCAGCATGCTACACTTTGTGGGTCGGCAACTAATGGTGAGCATCCACAAGTTGAAAAAGATGAGTTTGAATTCTATGAAGACACCAACGAAAGGGATGAAGATAATATTTTTGAGAACAACAGTCCATTATCTTCACATGATTTGGATAATCATAAGGTGATAGATATTTTCTATGAAAGTGTGCCATGTTTTGTGAGTAGTAATCATCAAGGGCATTTTGATAATGAAAGCATAAGTGGGATCAAGGATGAAGTATTCACATGGAAAGTGTGGACTCAAGGAGATTTCTTCAACATTGGCTTAAAGGTGTCAATAAAACAAGTCTTGGTAGTTGCTGGTCACTCCATTGCAGCAGCAAAGAGTGAAGATTCCAGACTTATTACTCATGAAGTTTGGGAGAAAGTTGAACCTAAACAGGCAATTTACCTTCTTAACAATCTATCTCTTGGGTTGAGTGATGTTTTGGCTCACCCTAGTCCTTTGGGGAAATGGGAATTATGGACAACATTTGTTCTGTGCTCCATTGATGTTGATGTTTTCATGGATGGGCTACATGGGTTTATCAAAGAAGACACTAACTTCTTGAGTTTGCAAATTGCTTTGATTAACACTTGGAGAACTGTGGTGTTCTCTTTTTGGTGCATTGGGGAACATTTCCAGTTGGGTATCCATGCTTGGGATCCTCAACATGGCTTGATGGAGATTGTTACAAGTGGAAAGAGGAATCATTGGAGAGATACGGGTTCAATTTTCAGATTCTTTGATGCTGTCCCCATCCTTATTAACCATTCGATGGTTCTTTTTGCACATCGACCGATGGATTGGGAAGATATATCGAACAAAGGATGTTTTTATTTTGGGTTGGAGTTCCTTGAGAGGATGTGTCCAGCCTTGGGCATGAGTTGTTGTGATATTATAGATGCTAATTTCCAGTTTTGCAGCAATCCTACAACTCCTTGCATGCTAATTTTCCTAAAATCAGACTTTGAGTGGTTCATTTCAGTTTTCATAGGTAGCTGGTACATTCATTTTTCCTCTTCACAACCTCTTTTCAGTGATGATTTTTGGCTTCAAAAGTGGGTAATGATGTTTCATAATGATTCAGATCAGTATTGGATGGTGTTCAAGTTATGTTCTAGTGGCTTTCTTTATATAATCTCTTGCACTAGTGTTTGGGGCAGCGAACCTTTGCTTGATTTGGTTCAACTTTTTGAGACTTTGGGGGAGAGATTGGTGGAAGTTTTCAAAGTTTTTCTTGAATATATTAGAATTACTCAAAGGAGGCATTATACATCCTTAAGGAGCTTTGAGGATGCAGTTGCTATGACTTTGCAAAAAGCTGTTTTTTCCTTTGCAAACAGCTATGATGGAGTCACATTTGCTGTTGTGATTTGGTTTGATGCTTTGAGGAGTGATGTTGATGAGAATATTTTTGAGTTGTTTAAATTATTCTTCTTTGTTCTCAAAATGGTGATTTACATTGACATTGCAGATGTTAATTCCTTAGAGTTTATTGAGCAAGAGACGCTGTTAGATTTTGATTCAATTCCTTCTATGTTGTTCAACTTGAATTTCAGACATGTTATCACTTTGAGGTTGCAGGGATGGTTAGTGCAGTTTTGGTGCAATGATTTCATTTGTATGATCAGAGTAGAGCAGCATCAGCATAGTGGGGTTTTTCAGAGATGGACATGGGACCCCGGGATCCTATATGTTGGTGGGATCAGTTTGGAGTGTTGTGGCATTGCTTGAGGACAAGCAATTTTGGGAAGGGCGGACTGTAATGTCCCCATTTTGGCCATACACTCTTCTTTTGGATTTAGCCTATTTCCGAAAATCCATAGGCTAAGCTAAAGTATAAAACTAGGGTTTCCTCTTTCAGATACTGCTCAGTTGGCATTCAGAGGATGTTGTGCAGACTTACTATTTATAGCCGTTTGCTATTTTTAGCAAGTCTATCTTTTGGTAGTATCTATCTAGCAGCAATTCAAACCTTTGTAGTTCAGTGTTCATTTTGGTTTTCTGATGGTTTTGAAGTTAACTTACTATTTTTGGCATTTACTATTTTTAGTAAGTTCATTTTTGGCAGAAGCATCATCATCAATTTGGTTTAGTTTGGCATTTGTCAGTTTGCTATTTTTAGCAATTCATTAGTTGCAGCTTGGGCATTGTATTTGGTTATCTCCTTGGACTGAGTTTCAGACTTAGTCAATTTTCATGTTTTGAAATTGTACCCCATGCCTAGACTTGATGACTTCAAGTTTTTTTAAAGAAGGGGATATAAAGGGGTCAAGTGAGCATTTAATTATTTAATAAATGCTTTATTGTTGCAATATGAAATGGATGCCTAAAAGGGAAGTTGAATGATATTTTATTATTTCAAAAAGTAAAAGGCAAAAAGGTGGCATCCCTTTTGGAAGTTGAAGTGATTCAACTTCTTGGAATTTGAAGAGTTCTTGTTGCTTCATTTGCCAGCTAAAGCTTATATATTGCTGCTGTTTGAAGAGCTGATTATCCAATGTTTATGCTAATGTTATGCTATCGAAATGACAACTTGTTTTTTACTTCGAGGGATGCTTACCTCCTAGTTCCAATCCAATTTTGTGTTTGAAAGATAACACCTAGTTGGTATTATTGCTGCTTCTCAATCAGACTAGTAGATTGTGCTTCAAATTTGGTGAATTTTGGTGAGAACTTCAGTTTTTATGTTGTTGATGTATACACAGCTGGAGGTGGTTTTCATTTACAGCTTTTGGTATGAATTTATTTTGGTTATGGTTATTTGATCATTGCATTTCTATGATTATGGCAACCATATTTGGAGGTTTTCATATTTTAATTCCAAGTTTCTAATTTTTCCAAGAGAAATCGCCCCTCTACAGAGCCGTACCATCTCATGAGTGCTTTGGGATTTGTGCAAGAATAATATCTTGAGTTTTTGATGCATTTTTGTAGTTTGAGTTTGGGTGCCATCCTCCTAGAAGGTCTTTGCAAAACATTTCAGCTTATTCGGAGGTATTTAGGAGTTGTGAACATTTTTATGAGTTTGCTGTTTGCTGATAGACATTTCCAAATTGCAAATTTTTATATCAGACTTGTTGGTTTGAGCTACATTTTTATATCATTATTGTATTGTAAGAGTTAGAGGAAGTGTTACTCTAACCTTTGATGGATTTGGAAGCATATCTTTCTTATTTGCAGCTGTTTAATTCATTTTAAAGCTGATTAGTAGTACTAACAGCTATTTATTTTATTTGTTGCAATTACTTGTTATAATTTCATACATTTGTAACCCCTGGATGGTTTACCACCAGTGTGGAGAAAAAACAATTAATCTCTCTTTAGTCACCCACTATAAAGTGGCGAATTCCCACTCATAAGTGGATGCCCGCCGCAGCGGATGAATTAGTTTTGTATTGTAATGTTTTCCCCCCACTGTTCAAATGGTAGCGTGGAAATTCTCATGGCTGGTTATCCGCCTATTGTTTCAGTTTTCAATTAATCACTCCATCATATGTTAGCACCTCGCCCTCAATGGGATCTTGAGTGCACATTCTTGACATTGAGTTTGTTTCAATTCAAGTATTGTTCATTAGTTGCTCCGCCATATGACAACACCTTTCCTTTATTGGGATTGAGTGTGCATTCTTGGCGTTGAGTTTCTTTTAAGCTTGGTTTTTAGTTTGATGCTAATGCTAATCAAGTTGGTTAAGTGCTGGTTATGTTGTGTTACTTCATCGAAAAAATTGGTTGGCATATTTCACTCCACAAGTTCAAATGCTAATATCCTAGCTTGCTGCTACCCTACCTCTCCCTCCACCACCTACTAAGCCCCCTAAAATAGAGGCTACCATGCAAATCTCTAAAGAAATGGAGAAGCTTAGTAGGGAGCAACCCAAGGAAGCAACCTTGGATATCATTGAAGAACCAGAGGATTACAATTGGGAAGACTACTTTCAGCACCCTGAGTAAGGATTAAGGGTTGACTTGGATGAGGTAGCATCAGATGATGAAGGGAAGCAAATTCCCAAGGAGGGCGGACACAAGAAAATTTGATGACTATTATGAAGTTAAAACCTCAGACTAGGAGCTTGAAAAAGAGAAACATAAAGAGCACGTAGAAGAGGAAGCAAACCTAGAGGAACATTGTCCTGATGAAGGGAAAACTGATACAGGTGTTGAAGTAGGTAAAGTTGATGAACATCCACAAACTGGCCAATATGAGGGCCTATTACATGAACAAATGCCTCCAAAATGGGAGGAAGAAAAGGATAAAGCAAAGGAGAATCTAGAAGAAAGAAGTGTCGAGCTCGAGAAGGAGATTGAAATTGAGCATGAAGAAGATAAGGGGGTGACACAAAAGGAGGATATTGTCAGGGAAAATGTCGAATCTACTGAGCATAATAAAAATGGGGCCATGATACAAGAAGAAGAGTAGAACAAAGAAGGATAAAAAATTCAAGATGCTTCAGAACATGAGATTCAAGGGTCATCAAAAGAGAAAGAAGAGGGAGAAATGATTAATCTTTGGGCCATCAAATAGAGGTTCTTGCATGGTTGGAGCAACAACTAAAGAGAAAATCTCTAGTGGTTGTCAATCCCAGGCTCATTTAGAAGTGATATTATCTAGAGCACAAGTCACGACCCGAAAAGAAAAGAAGTTGAAGATCAAATCTAATGTTACAAATGATGCTTTTGGGTCTAGGATATTACAAGTAGCCACTCCCACTACATGAAAATATGTAGATACTATTCAAAGTTAAGATTATCAAATATCCACCATCAATCTAGGCCCCGCATCTTGAACCCAAAAAATTGATGAATTTCAAGGATCAGTTCCCACCATCCTACAACAAATGAACAAAGATCAATCTATGAAGGAGGAACTAAAATCATAGGTAGCGGAGCTAACAACCTTTATACAATAGTGGACTACATCCAGAGAAGAGGCTCCAATAGAATCAGCTGCACCCACCTTGCTCTCGAAGGTGGAGGTGAATAAAATGGAGAGAATGAAGAATTGGATCAAGTCCACTTCAAACTTGTTCAAGAGGGTAATTGATATCAGCAACATGGGTATCAACTGTGCAACCAAAATGCACAATGAATTTTGGGTTATGCAGAAGGAGGTAGAAGAAGTAATGGATATATGTAAAGGTTCCATGAGGTATATAGGATAACCTGCCCGAAGCTGGAGAGTATTCTCAAGATCTCCAATGAAACATGGGAAAAAGAATTGGAGCTTCCCAAAGAAAATCATTGGTTGCTCAAGGCATGGCTACTAAATTTTGAATATAGAAAAGAAGTTTTGGAGAGAACCTTGCTAGAGTTAGAGGCCAACCATGAGTAGGTCATGGATCATCGAGTTGAATGCGATGATTTTTTGAAGCTGATGATAGGATATGAGATTCTTTCCCTAGAGTTAGATCAGGAGAGAATCAAATGAGAATTCCACATGAAAGTAGAGCAAGGAACCGGCGACACATTGTCACCAGACTTCATGGATTTTGTTGCAAGAGCCTTCACAAAATTGAAACAAATGATCAAAGATGAGTTGAAATGTAGAAAGCATCAAGACCAATGATGAAAGGGTTCAAGATATTTTCCTTCCAAATATCTAAATCTGATATCTCTAAAGAGAAGAGGTTGCTAATTGTGATCGAAAAATTCATGGAGTATGTAACTGCTCAAAAGGAAGATGGAAAACCTATTATAGATGATGAGTATTTTCTAAAATAGCTCAAAGAGCTAAAGTAGCTAGAGGAAAAAATAGACTACAAGACAAAATAGGGAAACGACAAAAAAGTCTATTTTTATATTGCAAAACATTGGGGTTAGGTGAAACCCTAAACTAGAATGAATTTGATCCATTCATTGTAAATGAATCTTGACCATTCATTATTTTTTTGGAAAACTATAAACAAGGGCATCCTCTCATTTTCAAAGGGAGAGGAGTTGTTTTGTAAAGACATGTTGTTGCAATATATAAGAAAAGCATTGAGTTAATGGTTTCTTGTTTGTTGCTCTTTATGTGTGCATGATTTTATCTCCAATAGTTTATTTCAGCATTATGTATTTTAGTTAAAGTTCATTTTCTATTAGTAGCTCATACGGTGCTTTAATGGTGGATGTATGCTAGAGTGTTTGATGCACTTTTGGCTCATACTTTTGGTAGTTTGTTGATGATAATTTTTTGTGTAAAGTTAGTCTAAGCTATTTCATTTACAATACTTAGTTTCAACTATGTATGTGCATGTTTAATCATTCATGTTACAATCTGAAAATCATAAGTAAGCCTTAGAAGATTGCACTAGTTTTATGATACTATGGGTTGTCACTAGTTAAATAAAACTCAGTTTGGAAGTCTATCCACTATAGCATCCTCCATTGTTATTGCTCATCTTAGTTATAGACTTGGGAAAGCTTCTTACCTTTTTCTCTTTTTCTATTTCTTTTAAAATATGAAGTTAGACACAAGCTTCCAACATCATTGTAAAGCCAAATCTGATGATAGAAGTGAGTTTCAGCTTGTTGTTCTAAAATTGAAACCATTGTTCATTCATTTCCAAAACTTTGAAACTCAATTTGTAGACCCAAAACTTCCAAGCTTAGTGAACCATAAAGGCCCCTTGTGATTACCAACAATTCACACATCAACACTGAGTTATTCTTGCACTATCATGACCTAACACCTAAGAGACCTTGGGTGATTGTCTAAAACTAAGTTGCAGATTTCCACCTTTCAATAGAGGCATCACACTTGTGTGTTATCTGTGTTGAGAAGTGAAAAACACCCATCAACAGAACTAGCTCTAGAAGGAGAATTCATAGACTAAGCTAGATCGAAATGGATCCTTCTCCCCTCAAAGATTTCACAAAGTGCTTAGATCCACACTAGAAAATGGAGAGTTTCAAGAGTTAAAGACCCCAAACAAGGCTAAGATAGCCAAGAAAGGGGAAGCTTCAACATCAGCTCCACCCAGTTGACCTCCATCTCCTCCCATCCCTCCATCTCCATATTCTCCTTCACTCCAACTAGTATTTTATCCATTCACTTCCTACATCCAAAGTGTTGCTACAATTGTTTCACCCCATCCACAAGTTGCAACTCATCCATTACCATCTACATGACCCTCACAGGATAGTACAAGAACACATTAATATTTTTCAAACAACATTAGAGGATATATAGATTGAACATGAGGACACGACTTGTTGGCTCTTCCCTTATTCATTAAGAGATGAAGCCTTCTATTGGTATATACATTTTCCCACCAACCCAATCACCTCTTCGGACCTCATGAAGAACACATTCCTACAAAAATTTAAAGTCCCAATCAGCCCCATGAACTTGTGTCAGCAATTCATGTCAGTAAGGAGAGAAGATAATGATCCAATCAACTCGTTCAATGATAGATTTCACAAAGCATACATGGAGCTATAGCCACCTTATATAGTTGATGATACCTCAACGAGGTCTATGTATCATACTGCCTTGGACAACCTTACATCTACCCTGGTCAAAAAAATGCATCAACCACTTGGGAGATTGGTGGATTCCTATGCCAAAGCAACTAAGGTAAGCATTGACTTGGGACAACATATTGCAAGTTGGTTACCTTCATTAGGACCCACTGCTAACCCTATACAAATCCACAGACTTACTTATGCATTGGCCCATCAGACTCCCTTGATTAATCAAGTTCCCCTACTACCAATTGTGCCACATCCAGGGCCTCTACTAAACCAAGCTCCATTAGTGTCAAGCTATCTGCAAGCTCCGCATCAGCAAGCTTATTCATAGCAGTTCCAAGTGCCTTCATACTTGCAAAACTCTAAAATGTCAACGTTCCAACAAAGTCAGCTCATAGCACCCCTTATTTTCCTTCAAAATTTAGTTCCATAGCAAAGTAATGTAGATAAGGAATAGATCGATGAGCTAGCTAAATTAGTAAAGAAAATGTCCACCAAAGTAACCCACTTGAGGAATTAGGATAACCAGTTGTAGGCTTCCCAAAAGAGCATTTAGGCTAGCTATCATAGAGATAACTGGGATTCACGTCCGCCAACGAGGCAGAATTATGAATGAGGCCAAAGCTCAGGGAAAAACTTTGAAAGAAGGCAGCCTCAAAGGTAGAATAGAATGTGGAACACCAGACCCAACAATGGTGGAGTCCCTACACCTCTAGACCAGCTTGGCAATTTCGATAAATCAATGAGCAAAGTTTACTTAGCTAAAGTAGCATTGTCTAGATGGTGTAGAATTCATAAAACCAATAGGCATTCCAAGCTTGATTGTCCAAAGTTCCAAACTGCTACAAAATAATTTCAAGTAGAAGTTCAAAATGTTGTTGATGGTTTGGGTTGTAGAGAAATAGTTCCATCAGAACCGTATGACTCTTTAGTCTTGGTGGTCAATCAGGCGCCTTTCCCCCAAAGTGACAAGAACACACCCAAGAAAGAAGTTGTAGAAAATCCAAGCAAAACAAAAGAGGTAAGTAATGAGAACTCTTTATCCAAACTCTTTTATTTAGTAAATAATGGTCCTAAAGATGAGGAAGAGCAATGTGATGACAAGGTCCATATGTTCCACCAATAGGAAACTCCTTATAACTTAATAAATAGACAAGTTGGTGGTCCCTATACAACTTCACCCTACCTAACAATTTCAATACCCCACCTGATCTAAATGCTAGTAACAACCTAACCTACCCTAACGTGCTAGCCCAATATTTCAATAGGAATAGGTAGCCCAATCCAACTCAAGACCAACTCGCTAATAGTGCCCAAGGTAGTTCCTCTAAATCAGATGTTGAGTAGATGGGCGAGTATATGGCTAAGGAAATTAAGAAAATAAAAATAAGTATGTCAACCTTTGAGTTGTTGGGAATACCCGCTATCAGGAATGCCTTCTTTAGATCTTTGAATGGAACCGCCCCATCAAAACTAGTTCAAGAGGTAGCTGCAAAGAGAGTCTCATTTGATACATCTAGTAATGAGCCGATAATCAGGGAAATTGTAGGAAGGAAACCCGAGTAGATGCCTAGAAAAAATTAGTAGGTAGATAAACAACCAACCAAAGAATAGAATGTGGTACACACAAAGGATAAAAACAATGATAAGGATAAGGCTCAAGTTTCCCAAGTTGATGTTTCGATAGGATTGTTCCAAGGGAAGTTGGAGACCCCTCCTTTCCTATTGAAAATTCGTATATTCGACAAAAATATGCATAATTTTATGTTAAATTTAGGAGCCTCGGCCAATGTCATGCCATTTACAGTATGCCAAGCATTAGGAATAACCCCAACCCCCTCCAAACGTGAGGTGACCCAGCTTGACAAGACCAAAGTGAACACAGTGGGGGAAATGAATAGGATCCCTATGCAAGTCGCAACAGACCCAAGGGTATAGCAAGTTATTGGCATTCAGGTCGCTTACATCCCCAAAACCTATGGCATCATATTGGGGAGAGACTTCACCCAAGCCTTAAATGACTATGTTACAACTAATTATTCACATCTATGGCTACCTTGGAAGGGACTGCCTAATCAAATTCAGATTGAATGAGTCTTGGATGAAGTTTATGATCATTGAATATAATAATACAAATGAGGTGTTGCTTGCAGAGACTAGGCTAGGAAACTATCTTCCCATTACCTACCAAGGCGAAGAAGAGGAAGGCACGAAAGAGATCCTAGTGCTATATAATGCCCCAACTAATTTGAATCATCTTCCTAATAGCACAAAAGTGTTGGTTGAGTCTAAAAATGAAGAATTCCAAGATAATGGTAACTGGGGCCTATTCAATGGTCCAAGAATTTATGCAAAAATGTGTGCAAGATCAACTTACTTTAGGAGCTAGGATGAATTTAAAAGAGTTGTTACTACCCAGCTGGTGCAAAATACATGATGTAGCTCATTCTGAGTTTGAATTTTTCCTGTGCCATATGGAAGTAGATCATATCTAGAGACAAATCACTCTAAAGGAAATTTTGAAGGGAAAGCAAGATAAAAAAAATAGCCCCAATGAAAACAACCACTACTGAATTTGACTCCATTTTCTGACAAACGTTCGTCGGTCATTCGACAAACATTTGTTGGACAATCGACAAATTGACAAAAAAAATTCATCACTATTTTTTTGTCGAAATAACAGTGCAGATTCGTCGGTCGTCGGCATCATAAAATGACTCAGATGTTCGTCAGAATATCGACAAAAACTTTGTGTATCCATTAACGAATTACAACCAAAATGCAATTGCAATGGCTCTTTTGAAGCGTTGAAACAACACCAAAAGTTCATCGCCATTTTGATGAAATGGGCAAGGAGTTACGACAAAGCCTTCGTCAAAACTATAGCAACTTTGTCAGACCTTTTCGGTGATTCGTCAGTGGCCTTCATCGAAATTGCGATGAAACAATACAAATTTTTTTAAAAAAATATTCGTTGAGATGTACCATCATGAAGACTCTTGGAAATGACCACTAAATCCAACCCATTGGTGAGAGATCAATCATCGGCATAGGATAGAAAACTCACTCTGATATTCCATGTCTTGTCGATGACTTCCATTGGCAAGACAAATCCAATGTCACACTGATCTGACCTCTCAAGGACTTTTGAACATTGTTGGTTATCAGCAAGACATTTTGAGGATCTCACCAATTAAACAAGTGTCTAAGAGCAAGTAAAAAAATGGAACCTATTAATTTTCTTATTTTTAAGTTCTTTAAATCATAGAATAGATACTATCTTCTTGTGTATAATGTACTTATATTTAGATTTGAATTTGAGACCAATTGTCATTGCACATTCCATTTTACTTGCACAAAGTATTCTATAAGCAATATATTGATAATGCCAAATGATTTATGGTGTTGTACAACTCTACCTATAATCACAGTTTTGTTGTTCCCCCCTAGAGAATCCTACAAAGACAAGTTTACAATACCAAGTCAAATAATATGAAAAAGAATTACTTCCATATAAATTAAATGATTATTCTCACAATGGAAATTGTCTAATTACAACAACAATTCCATGAAAGGTTATCCATGCTTCATAAAAGATGACCGATCATACATACAGACTGCAAGATGCATAGAAAAAGCATTACACTTGAGAACAACCAAGGGCTAACAAGGGAAGGAGTTAAGAAACATCTAGATTGAAGAGAAAATGTGTAGGGAAAATGTTGAGCAGTGTCAAGAGAATAGCGCTTGTAGAACATATTCTTAACCTAATCAAGCTCTTGAACAACTTAAACAAAATTAAAATACTAACACATAAATGAGACATGTAATGAACTTCCAATATTTGCTATCTTTTTCATTAATGCAAAAGTAGGTAAAGGAGAAATAATTATAATTGTAACACTATTCATAGTCCAGTAAATTATGTTCATAATTTGTGTTCAATGGACCTCAGTTTTATCATTATACTGCCCATCTAATACCATATTTTAATCCAGGGTTCAACTATCTCAAATCTAAAGAAGCACCTTCAATTAACCATTTAAAGTGCTATAAAATAAGGTAATACTTTTACTTGAGAAAGATTGGGTACACTTGTAGGATTAAAGTTCTCACAATCATCAGGATTTATTGGAACACAGACACAACCTGCAACATATGAAGTAATGGATGACTACAAGTTAGTGAAATGGTCCTTAATATGTGACTAGTTTGAAAATTGATTGGTATAAAATAAGGTTACAAATAGATCTGCATGAAAAATTATGAGGACAATCTATTGTAATCATCAAAATAGATGAAAAGTGCAAAGGAAAGAGTTGAGCTACATCTCTAGGGCCTAAAAAAAACACATGCAAGAAACATAAAAAAAAGAACAAACCAATTTTTGGATGAATACAAAATGGTGCCTTCAACAAGTGATTCATATGCTTTCACACCTGACACAGGACATTAAGAATATTTTAGTCTTCCTCTATGAAATTAACTACTTATAGAATAAACCCAAAAACCAATATTACATACCTCCATGTCTAGCGAGGGTAGGTATAAGAGAAAAAAATTTCCTCAATGCAATGCCGAAAAATATCAATGTGTGTGTAGGTTTGTATTACTCAAAATATCATTTCACTACCTAAGGAAAAATACCAAAGTGATGTTTTAAATTTCAATCTTCACATAGGCTCCCTTATTGCTACACATGCATATACAAGCATTATTCGAGCTCTAAACTATTCTAATATTAAGGATTTAATTAGCTATAAGATGGAAAGTTGTTGTTTAGACATAATCCATCATCTTTTACATATCTTTATTCACTCCTAGCACTTTAGATAAATTTGTGTAAATGAAATAGAAATGTGAATCTTTTATGACAAAGAAAATTCTTAAAAGGAGGGGGGAGAGAGCAAAGGGTAGGGAGCAAGAGAATGCTTGAATGTATAGAAAAGTATAACATTTTGATCATTATAAAAATGAAACGAATCTTAAGTTTGAAGCATTAATATCATTTACAACATTTATGATCAAGAATGAATGTAAGTAGAGAAACTTTTGCATACCTGCAGATGGTACAAAACTTCATGGTTAAGTGGAAGCCTCCCATCAACAACAAGATCAAAATATACGTGTATCTATCTCAATCGAGCCTCTAAACCCTTCAAAGTTGTCAATTTTTTCACTAACTTGTTATGCACAAAAGTCAAATTTTAGACTTATGTCACCACTAAAAACAGAAGAAACAAAGCTTTGAAACCAAATCCACACACAACACAATGTGGTATTCATACAAAGCCATACAAACAAACTAAACTCAGAACATTGGAATGGAAACAACTTCAAATTATGATGCAGAGCATGGATTCAAGGTATAAAGAATCATTTTTCTACCACCATAGTAAAAAGCTAGCACTTTCTTTCATCTTTGCATATTGGTTTGATGCTTCAAACGATGCATTTCTTATGTTGAAAAGTGCATTACCTTATTGAGCTTCTCTTTGTTTCGAGAATAGTTTAATATTCTCTACTTAACTGGGCCAACCACGTGATGGTGTGTTGGAACCTAAAAATTCATGCAAATTTTGGCTAGGTTTCAGGTTTCAATGATGAAAAATCTGATTTTAATACTCAGAAATACATTTGCATCCGGATAACCTGCACCCACTTGACAACAAAGTAGTCAGGAACATTGTAAAAATAGAATAATCATTAGTATTGATCCCATTAAATTGCATAAAACAACACACTTTATTATATGTTGCAAATCTATTACCTGACACAATTTCAAGTCAAGCACCAAACCAAAGGCAGAAGAAGAGGAACTTTTCATCAGTAGACTCTGGCAGTCAATTCAGGGAGAATATTGTGAATTCACACATCTTTCAACACAAAACCTTTATTTTATTCATGAAGAAACAAAGACTGTAGATCATCGCAAGTATATTTGTTATAACAAAATTATTCTTGAAAATGTGAAGCTTTTGTACAGATTAATATTTTTCAAATTTCTTGATTATGTAGATGTGCATCTATCTTGAGGCCACCACTCAGGCTCGAGTTGAGATATTGGGGAGAATTTCAATTCTTATTTAAGATTTGGGCAATTTTGGAGGACAATCAAGATTGCATAACTTCTGGTTTGAATTGGGATGAGTTGGAAGCTATTTTTGGAGGGGCAGCTAGGGCAAAAAAGGAGCACAAATACTTGCAGTAGGGGTTGTGCATTTTTTGGATTAAAAAGTGCATCAAAAAATATTATCCACTATACATCGAGGAAGCATGATGCAAAATGGAATGGAATTCCATGAAAACATGGATTTTTCGATTGCACAATGTTGCAAAGGATAGTTGTGCAAAACTTATCTCTTGCACAAACGTGCAAGGCATCAGATGATGTCTCTATCTTGATGAGTGGATAAAGACATGATGCAATAACACTTTCACACTTTTGGGATGGTATTTGTTCATTACATTGGTGAAATAAGCCATTCTCCTACAGAGCATGTTCTAGAAGATGACATTTGGGCTGCAAATATCTCAATTTTTGCTTTCCTACAAGAAGCATAAAATTTGTTTCATGGAATATAATTTATTGCACAATATAGCAGTATGGAGCACCGCACTTAGTCACTATTTTACTCAGTAAAATTTGTGAAGTTTTGATATGATCATTAATAAAGCTCCCCATAGGAATATCATTTCATGGAATTTGAAGATCATAGAATATCTCATGAAGCACTATATGCTAACGATGGAGGATATGTGTGGAATATATCTCAAACAATCTTTAAAAAAGACCTTTGAGTATGTGTGTATATGGCAGGTGTAAAATCACATTCCACAACCGTTCCCAACATTCCATTTCTTGCGCTATGGAGGAGGATAATGCCTATTATATTTGATAATAGGAAGCAAGGTGGCATATATACTCATCCTTCATATGAAAACAATAATAAAATGGACATAAAATCCTTTTCACCGAATGATTCATTTTGGTAGCAAGGGATTATGAGAAGCGGACTTAGGTTTATCATCCAAGCCATAATATTAAGATTAAAAATGGACTTAATTTCTTGTGCAATAAAGTCTATTGTGGATGGAAAGAATAGTAAATATGTGAATTTATAAGTATCGTCGATGGAAACATTTACAAATGAGTGCCTCTGCATCATATATCATCCCTTCAGCTTCCATGCATGATCAAAGAGAGAACGTCGTTACTATATGAGCCTACGCCAACATAGAGGTAGCAGGCAACAGCACAAACAACAAGATGAATAAAGGTTGGCTCATCAAACTTTTAAAGAGATGGCATTTGGATTGAATTCATAAAAAAAAGGCCATCAATGTTGATTCTACAATTTTCTCTGTGCAATTTGAGGGTATAAAATTCTTCCATCAATTTGAAGAAGAGGGTTTCACTTGAGTTACCATGGGATGCAGTCATAACACTATGAAAACCTCTACAACTCAGGCTCGAACAAGATCCAAACGAGACTATATTCAGGACACAGTGACAAATTTAAGAAAGAACAAAAGGCACTCTAATAGACACATACGTGAAATATGGAAGCAATATTTATGCGAGCAGGAAGTTACAATGCAGCGATGACATCCCACATAATATAGCAATGGATTATATTCACAATGCATGTTGTATGAATGACCTGTGGATCTACACAAATCTTCATTTGGATTAAATTATGTTTGATTGCTTCAGAGTTGGCTCATCAAACATTCATGGAGGCATCAGGAAATGGAATTCGAGTTGAAATCATAAATAAAAAGGCCAAACTCAATATTGTGATGGAAATTTTACACAGAAGCAGTAATGATTTCTTTGCAATACATCAAATACCCTACAAAATATCTAGATGAGTCTATGGGAACACTACGCTTGGTCACAACTACTACAGGATAAAAGTCGTGAGAGTGATAGAAGATTTTTGAAGATCATCTTGGTCTAGAATCAACTGAGAAGTAAACCCTAAAAAAATGACATAGTAAAATAAAGCCTAATCGAAAAGAGAGATAATTAGGTGAAAAATCATACCGATCATACAAGTCTTGCCGATAGAGACTTCATTGGCAAGAGATATTACATCGACAGGAGTTAACTTGGAGCCCCCGATAGTGTAATGTTACACCGATGAAACTTCATCGGGGGGAGAAATTGATGTCAGTAGGAATCAAGTGGAAGATATCCTGAAAACTAATATGCATATAATTTGAGGATAAAGCGCGATGGAAGTATACAATATGAAGGGCATAATAACATTTATAAATATTTTCACCAAAGAGTTTAAAAAGAAAACAAATGATAAAATAGGTAATTATTTTTATTCAAAAGAATATTTCCTCAAACAGGTGAAAATGCACACGAGTAAATAAACAAGATATTTTCCACTTTAAAACATCACGAAGCACCTTATTTCTCACAAGAAGTCTATAAGGAAGAGTGAAAATTTGAAAATTTATTAAAATAATTACACTTGGACTAAAATATTTTCGAGAAGGACGTTTCTCATAAAAAGTGAAAATATAAAATATTTCACTTCAAAGTAACATATTTTTTCACCAAGATAATTAAATGAGCATAATTATCTGGAAGGAGTAATTACTTTTACCTAGAGGATTTATTTTGAGAGAAAAATGAAGTTTCCAACAAAGATAACTACCAACATTAATTATCG
Organism: Sequoia sempervirens; assembly: GCA_007258455.2. Lineage (NCBI taxonomy): Eukaryota > Viridiplantae > Streptophyta > Pinopsida > Cupressales > Cupressaceae > Sequoia > Sequoia sempervirens. The sequence goes on along the minus strand of VDFB02271358.1, from coordinate 1,248,560,231 downwards.
TCGAGATGCAAAATGGAGATTAAAATTAAAATACTTAATTTGTCAAAAGGCGATTAATTAAGTATTTTATTGGCCAAAGATAACTGAAGAGTTGCATTGTTTAGGGTTGTAACCCTAATGTAATGTATATATGTAGGATGAAATAAAATCATTAAAGGAGGATATTTAGGGGAAATAAGTAGGGTAGGTAGTTGGATAGGGTGAACTATTGTCGAAACAGAACATCATGTTGCATATTGTAAAATATTTTAAAATTATATAATGGAGAAGAATACATAGATGTGAAATCCTTTCTTGGTGTTCAGTTGTTGTGATGCAATTATTTACACTTTTATCTGGTTGTCTCCAACTTGAGGTCTTTTGATCATTTAAATCAGCATATCAAGTATATTTCTGATTTATCGAAATGTATCTCCATCTTTTGTGAATTAATCAATTGGTTTCTGCAAATCAGATTTAAATTCCTTTGGATGAATCATAGTGATTTAAAGATTTATTTTGGATAATTGAAGAAGATCCTGGTAAGAAAATATTCTAGCACAATTTATGCAAGTCATAAATTTAGTGAAGTTTTATGCCAGTCATAGAACCTCATTCTCAAAGTGCCTAGCAACTAGAGTTAAGCCAAAAGGGGAAACACATATTATTTACCTCTTGAATCCATTAGCCCAACAAAAGTAGGCACTGGTCACACCAATTCCATTTTAGAATTTTATAAAACATTATTCAAACATCCATATCTCATTTTCAATATTAGGAGTAGGAGTAGTTTGTAAGCTTTTATCTATTACATTTGTGCCATTGTAATAGATCCATCAAATCAATCAAGTCATACAACCTTAAGTCTGCTTTATTCACATAGGTTCACCCGCCTAGGTCTGGTAGCACCTAAAGAGTAGAAGGTCTAAACCATTTGGCCTTGTCTGTTACCCTGAAACGTATCAAGAGATTGGCAACCTCTTGAGGTATTTTACCTGTGTTTTTGAGAGCTAACAAATTGGCAACTCTGCTGGGGATAACATCAAAAAATTTGGTTCCAGCCTTTCCATATAAAGATTCAATATAAATTTCAATTTTGGAGTGAGGAGATTCCACTGGGGAGAATAAAAAATAATTTTAAAACAATCATTTTCCTACTTTTAGAAAAGTAGGTGGCGACTCTTGAAAAAAATTGATGAAAAATGTACGAAAACCTTCTGGAAAAACCTTTGAATGAGCTACATGATGAACTAAACAAAGTGAAAGAAGAACTAGCTAAGAGCAAGAGAGCATTACTTCAAAAGCTGAGTGAATTGGGTATCTTTCCTGCTTTAGATACACTACAATATATACCATTACTTCAAAAGTTGAGTGAATTGGGTATCTTGCCTGCTTTAGATACACCACAATATATACCATTCTCCAATGAGGAAGGATATTCAAATGCAAGTGGTCCTTGGATTCCACAAGCACCTCATGATACAATTGGAAATTTTCACAATGAAGGTAATACACTTTATTCACAATAGAAAATTTATTCACCACAGCCATCAAAACAAATAAATGATTATCTAGTCCCTCTTGGACAAAGATTGGTAAGTTATCAAGATTGTCAATGTGATCAATGTCAAGTGCAACACAATTCTAGTCCACTTGGAAATATCAGTCAGAATCTACAAAAAGGTACATATCGAAACCAACAATCTGTGAAGAAAAATGATGAATATTTCAAAAATATTTTGGATCCCTTTCTTGAAATAAGGAGATATAGAGGAGAATTTGGGTGCTCTTTGCTCTGCAGAATGGCAGATATTTAAAGGAAAATACCTATTAATTTCCCACCTAGTAGGTCTGAGATCATTCAACGGTTCATGAAAGTGTATGAGCCAAACCCAATTTATTGGCTTGAATAATGGATACCAGTTTCTCTTGATCAACGAGTTGAATGGACTGATATTGTAGATAGGAAAAGGTATGAAGACAATGGTGAAATCATTGATGAAGATGGAGAAATTTATCAAATAATGCAACCAATGGAAGATGAGACATGTGCAGGTGAAAACAATTCCTATGACAGCCTGCATGAGGAAGACGAAGATATTGAAATTCTTTCTTGCATAACAGATTGTGATAGTGCATGTTATGAGGGATCCAATGAATATTCAAATTGTGAAGAGGAACCTGTGGATTTTGATTTATAGCAAGGTGATTCTTGTAGTTCTTGTGGTGATCAAGAGGAAGAAGCAATGGACAATGCGATTCCATTTGACAGTGAACAAATAATACCTCCAACTACAGTTGAAAGCCATGAAGACACATTTGATGAAGAAGAGGTTTGTACATCTGAAAATGGTTTTAATTTTTTTTCAAATCCATTGTATGATGAAAAGATAGAAGATGATCAAATGATGTTTTGCCAAGGTATGCCTGAAAACCAAATTTATATGTTTTCAAATCCACTTTATGTTGAAGATGAAGTGTTTCTTGATAATTAAAGTGATGCACCAAGTTGTGAAAAAAATGAATATGAGATCAACATATCTGAGCCACCATTTTTTGATGATGAGAAGAATAAAGAACATAGCAACAGTATGGTGGATGATGAAGCACATTCACTCAACAGTGAGAAAATCTCAGATCTACTAGAAATGGAATATATAAAATATACACATCAAGATTCAAAAAATTTATTTCCAACATTAATTAATTCAAATTTGCATGATGATGGTTGTATGGATCAAAGTGTTGTGTCATTGCCAATTAGTGATATGGAGGAAGTAAAAAATATCTCAGATTTGATTGTTTTAAAAAATGTTGAAGTGGAGGAATTTTTCAGATTTACAAAAAAGCCATTCTGATGGTAAATTTTTAATACAGCTAAGAGAAAATTTTACAAAATATGATAATGAAACATATAAACTGCAGAATGCTAGAAGGAATTTGGGTCAAGCTGAGCACAATAATTTTTTGAAAAATTTTAATGACAGTGGCAGGGTTGACTGCATAAGTGTTCTAAAAAAGAATTTCATGAAAACAAAATAGAGCAAGGTATTTGACAGGGGAAAATAAAGACAATTATTTTCGTGGCCTTGTCCCATCAGCTGTGGTGAATATTTTTTAGAAAACCATAACATTTCATCACGAAAACAAGGGTTTGAGTTTGTTTTTTGATGGATAAATTATTTGGTTTGCTCTCCCAGTAATCTGAATTCTTGCAATGATCACACTATCATTCATCCCAGACGGAGCCACTATTGGAACCTAAAAATTCATGCAAATTTTGGCTAGGTTTCAAGTTTCAATGATGAAAAATCTGATTTTAATACTCAAAAATACATTTGCATCAGGATAACCTACACCCACTTGAAAACAAAGTACTCAGGAACATTGTACAAATAGAATCATCATCAGTATTGATCCCATTAAATTGCATAAAACAACACACTTTATTATATGTTGCAAATCTATTACCTGACACAGTTTCAAGTCAAGCCCCAAACCAGAGGTAGAAGAAGAGGAACTTTTCATCAGTAGACTCTGGCAGTCAATTCAGGGAGAATATTGTGAATTCACACATCTTTCAACACAAAATCTTTATTTTGGTCATGAAGAACCAAAGACTGCAGATCATCGCAAGTATATTTGTTATAACAAAATTATTCTTGAAAATACGAAGCTTTTGTACATATTAATATTTTTCAAATTTCTTGATTATGTAGATGCTTGTTTGTCTTGAGGCCACCACTCAGGCTTGAGTTGAGATATTGGGGAGAATTTCAATGCTTATTTAAGATTTGGGCAATTTTGGAGGAAAATCAAGATTGCATAACTTCTGGTTTGAATTGCAACGAGTTGGAAGCTATTTTTGGAGGGGAAACTAGGGAAAAAAAGGAGCACAAATACTTGCAGTAGGGGTTGTTGTGCATTTTTTGGATTAAAATTTGCATCAAAAAAGATTATCCACCATAGATCGAGGAAGCGTGATGAAAAATGGAATGGAATGCCACGGAGACATTGATTTTTTGATTGCACAATGTTGCAAAGGATAGTTGTGCAAAACTTATCTCTTGCGCAGATGTGCAAGGCATCAGATGATGTCTCTATCTTGATGAGTGGATCAATACATGATGCAATAACACTTTCACACTTTTGGGATGGTATTTTTTCATTACGTTGGTGAAATAAGCCATTCTCCTATAGAGCATGTTCTAGAAGATGACATTTGGGCTGCAAATATCTCAAATTTTGGCTTTCCTACAAGAAGCATAAAATTTGTTTCATGGAATATAATTTATTGCACAATATAGCAGTATGGAGCACCGCACTTAGTCACTATTTTACTCAGTAAAATTTGTGAAGTTTTGATATGATCATTAATAAAGCTCCCCATAGGAATATCATTTCATGGAATGCAAAGATCATGGAATATCTCATGAAGCGCTATATGCTAACAACAGAGGATATGTGTGGAATATATCTCAAACAATCTTTAAAAAAGACCTTTGAGTATGTGTGTATATGGCAGGTGTAAAATCACATTCCACAACCATTCCCAACATTCCATTGCCCATGCTATGGAGGAGGATAATGCCTATTATATTTGATAATAGGAAGCAAGGCGACATATATACTCATCCTTCATATGAAAACAATCACAAAATGGACAGAAAAGTGTCCAAATCCTTTTCATTGAATGATTCATTTTGGTAGCAAGGGATTATCAGAAGCGAACTCAAGTTTATCATCCAGGCCATAATATTAAGATTCAAAATGGACTTAATTTCCTGCGCAGTAAAGTCTATTGTGGATGGAAAGAATAGTAAATATGCAAATTTATAGGTATCGTCTATGGTAGCATTTACAAATGAGTTCCTTTGCATCATATATCATCCCTTCAGCTTCTATGCATGATCAAAGAGAGAACGTTGTTACTCTGTGAGCCCACGCCAACATAGAGGTAGCAGGTGATAGCACAAACAACAAGATGAATGAAGGTTGGCTCATCAAACTTTTAAAGAGATGGAATTTGGATTGAATTCATAAACAAAAGGCCATCAATGTTGATTCTACAGTTTTCTCTATGCAATTTGAGGGTATAAAATTCTTCCATCGATTTGAAGAAGAGGGTTTCACTTGAGTTACCATGGGATGCAGTCATAACACTATGAAAACCTCTATAGCTTAGGCTCGAACAGGATCCAAACGTGACTATATTCAGGGCACAACGACAAAATTAAGAAATAACAAAAGTCACCCTAATAGACACATACGCGAAATATGGAAGAAATATTTCTGCGAGTAGGAAGTTACAATGCAGCGATGACATCCCATAGAATATAGAAATGGATTATATTCACAATACATGTTGTATGAATGACCTGAGGATCTGCACAAATCTTCATTTGGATTAAATTATGTTTGATTGCTTCAAATTTGGCTCATCAAACATTCATGGAAGCATTGGGAAATGGCATTCGAGTTGAAATCATAAATAAAAAGGCCAAACTCAATATTGTGATGGAAATTTTACATAGGAGCAGCAATGATTTCTTCACAATACATCAAATACCCTACAAAATATCTAGATGTGTCTATGGGAACACAAGGCTTGGTGACAACTACTGCAGGATAAAACTCATGAGAGTGAGAAGATTTTTGAAGATCATCTTGGTCTAGAATCAACCGAGAAGTGAACCCTAAAAAAATGACACAATAGAACAAAGCCTGATTGGCAAAAGAAAGCTAATTAGGTGAAAAATCATACCGATCATACAAGTCTTGCCGATAGATACTTCATTAGCAAGAGATATTACATCGACAGGAGTTATCTTGGAGCCCCCGATAGTGTAATGTTACACCGATGAAACTTCATCGGGGGGAGAAATTGATGTTAGTAGGAATCAAGTGGAAGATATCCCGAAAACTAATACGCATATAATTTGAGGATAAAGTGTGATGGAAGTATATAATATGAAGGGTATAATAACATTTATAAAATATTTTCACCAAAGAGTTTAAAAAGAAAACAAATGATAAAATGGGTAATTGTTTTTATTCAAAAGAATATTTTCTCAAACAGGTGAAAATGCACACGAGTAAATAAAAAGATATTTTCCACTTTAAAATATCACGAAGCACCTTATTTCTCACAAGAAGTCTATAAGGAAGAGTGGAAATTTGAAAAATTATTAAAATAATTACACCTAGACTAAAATATTTTTGAGAAGGAAGTTTCTCATAAAAAGTGAAAATATAAAATATTTCACTTCAGAGTAACACATTTTTTCACCAAGATAATTAAATGAGCATAATTATCTGGAAGGAGTAATTACTTTTACCTAGAGGATTTATTTTGAGAGAAAAATGAAGTTTCCAGCAAAGATAACTACCAACATTAATTATTGCCAAGATGCAAAATGGAGATTAAAATTAAAATACTTAATTTTCCAAAAGGTGATTATTTAAGTATTTTATTGGCCAAAGATAACTGAAGAGTTGCATTGTGTAGGGTTGTAACCCTAATGTAATGTATATATGTAAGATGAAATAAAATTATTAAAGGAGGAGATTTAGGAGAAATAAGTAGGTTAGGTAGTTGGATAGGGTGAACTATTGTTGAAACAGAACATCATGCTGCATATTGTAAAATATTTTAAAATTATATAATGGAGAAGAATACATAGATGTGGTGAAATCCTTTCTTGGTGTTCAGTTGTTGTGATGCAATTATTTACACTTTTATCTGGTTGTCTCCAACTTGAGGTCTTTTGATCATTTAAATCAGCATATCAAGTATATTTCTAATTTATTGAAATGTATTCTCATTTTGTGTGAATTAATCAATTGGTGTCTGCAAGTCAGATTTAAATTCGTTTGGATGAATCAGAGTGATTTAAAGATTTCTTTTGGATAATTGAAGAATAACCTGGTAAGAAAATATTCTAGCACAATTTATGCAAGTCATAAATTTAGTGAAGTTTTATGCCAGTCATAGAACCTCATTCTCAAAGTGCCTAGCAACTAGAGTTAAGCCAAAAGGGGAAACACATATTATTTACCTCTTGACTCCATTAGCCCAACAAAAGTAGGCATTGGTCACACCAATTCCATTTTAGAATTTTATAAAACATTATTCAAACATCCATATCTCATTTTCAATATTAGGAGTAGGAGTATTTTGTGAGATTTTATCTATCACGTTTGTGCCATTGTAATAGATCCATCAAATCAATCAAGTCATACAACCTTAAGTCTGCTTTATTCACATAGGTTCACCCACCTAGGTTTGGCAGCACTTGAAGAGTAGAAGTTCTAAACCATTTGGCCTTGTCTGTTACCCTGAAATGTATCAAGAGATTGGCAACCTCTTGTGGTATTTTACCTACGTTTTTGAGAGCTAACATGGTGGAAACTCATTTGGCCCCTCCCACCCTCACATCACTCTCAATTCCCCATACCCAATCATATAACATTCATCATTCATTCATCCATTAATAACATATAGCATGCATTCATTCATCCACTAATAACATTTAGCATTCATTCATCAACATATTACATTCATTAATTAACATATTCACATTCATTCATTAACATATAATATTCATTCTTTCAATTTTTACATATTCTCAAAAATATGGTTGTCATGATATGATTACAATCACTTTTTTTTTGTTTCTTTTTTAAAGCTAAAAAAATCTGTAGTGGAGTATCATTTTCTAAATCATTTGTCCCCCCTTTAGTTGTTTTTCCCTCTGCTCATGATCTTAATGTATGCCTATTCGTCTGCTCACGACGTGGACGCCGCTGCAAGGGGGGTCTGTTGCAATAACAAAGAAATGTTAAACTAATATGTTTTATTATTATTGTTACAAGTATTTCATTAATTAAAAGAACATTAGACTGGTTCTCTTTACCTGATGGGTCCACATCATATTCCTGAACTTTTGTTATAGACTCATGCTCAACATGTTGAACACCCTCTCAATCCTTATCTGCAGTTGAAACACGAAAGGTTACATTAATTAATACACCAATTGAAATTAAATATGTTTAAAAGAACATGAAAGTGGTCCTCTTTACCTAATGGGGCTACATCATGTTTCTGATCTTCTCTAGCCTAATCATATTCAACATGTTGATCACGCTCTACATGCTCTAAAGTTGAAACATGAAAGGTTACATTAATTAATACACTAATTGCAATTAAATATGTTTAAAAGAACTTTAGAGTGGTCCTCTTTACCTGATGGGGCCACATCATGTTCCTGATCTTCTCTAGCCTAATCATGCTCAACATGTTGATCATGCTCTATATGCTCTAAAGTACAGGGATGCACACCATGACCTTCATCTCCAGGTTGTGCTCCACCCTCACCAGGTTGCATTCCAATGTCATTTGCAGTATTATCATTTCTTGAATGTTTAAAACAAATAGGCATTTAATTACTTTATGGTGGAAATTAATATTGAATAGATTGCACAAGTATTCAATTTTAAATAAACTTTATTGATTTTATTTACCTGTGTGTTGGATGCAGTGGAAGATTGTCTTTGCCCAGTCAATACTCTTAGGCGTTCAGCCATGGCTCCATAGCATTGCTGGAAGGCAATCTTCAGGTCATCTTCTGTGGGAACTCTGTTGAATTCAGAGCCCTACATTTTTGCATAAGATCATGAATTTTGCTTTTATGGTGTGATAAAACTAAAATTGTTTTCAATTTATTATTTGGATACACTATTTCATTTATTGATACTTACAATTCGTGCAATTAATTTCATATAACCACTAGAGCCAAGTTTGTGTTGCCTGTGTTTTTCTAGTCTTGCCTTTGTTACCTTTGATGTGTCAGGCAGCCTATGGAAATTTTGAAATACATTAGATTGTGTAAAAAGAAAGAGTAATTAGTATATAATTACATTGTTGATAGTATCACATAACTTCCTTGGCCCGGTGGTGTCTTTCCTTTTTCTTTTCAGCCCTCTCCTTTCCATCTGATACCAAGTCCTTCCACTCCCTCTCTGGAATCATGGGGGGATGCTCGTACTTTTTTTTCTTCTCTAAATGTGACCTATATTGGTCCCTCACATACTTTAGATAGGTACCAGCTTTCTTAAGGACCTTGGTTCAGTTGAATGTTTTATCACCGAAGAGCACAACTAAACGGTTAATGAGCTCATCTTTTAAATCTTGATTTTGGGAATTCCACCGTGTACGTATGGTGGGCTCGAAGAACTCCAATGTAATATCACTTAGATGTTTATAAAAAACATCATTTCCTACAAAATGATTATGGGATCAATATTCTAAAAAGAGTGATCAATAAGTAAATTTTAATTGGATTATATATAATAATAATTAAAACATTTTAAAGTACCTTGGACCTTCTCTATCTTTATGGGAACGAAATCCTCGGTCACCACAAACATGACTGGAAATGTTCCCGTACTAGTAATATGGGAAGATCCTAGAAATGCTGCTAAAATATCACTAGTACTAGTGGCCTTTGCATCCCCAAGTACATGTCCTGATGCATGTTATGGCATGTGTTCACTGCCATTGGGTGCACTAACAAATGCCTGCATGGTATGTATTTCTGAAATTTCAGACGACAATATAGGCACAAATGATGGGGTCAGATGATGTGATGTATGTGCAAGAAGATTAGGATGGACACTTGTACCAACCCCTACTCCTCGGGCAACACTTGCAGTAACCTGATCATGGTCAGGAGCATCATGATGACACAAAAAATCCTGTAAAACAACACATATTTTAGTTCATGACATAAAAGAGTACAAAATATAAAACCATGAATGAACTTATGTTATAATTAAAGACCTCATGATAGCTTACTTGCAATTTTTTTGATCTCTCAGTCAATATTTTAACCCTCTCTCTTATCTCATCTATTTGAGGCACTATGAATAACAACTTAAGGATTTCTTCATTGCATTTTTTTGGGTCTTCCTTATCATATTAAGTAGGGTTTGTTGAATAAGCAATGTCATCATCGCATAATATTGACTGCACCTCCCTATGGATGCTCTCATCTACTGTTGGTGCCTTTCCCTGATCAGTTGACTGCAACAAGAATATTAAAAACATTATCGAAATTAACCCAATAAACTTATGAAAACAACATAATAAAAAAATATTTTGCTCATATCTAATTTTTACAATTACAATGAGCTAAACCTATCAAGTAGAAGCGCCTGAAGATACATCGCAATTTGCACTTTGGGCCAGAGCCTTCTCCGTATGATCAATGTCCCGCTATGACAAAAATTAAATATAAAAAAATATTACCGAAATGAAACCAATAGACTTACGAAAAAAACATAAGAATAAAATGGTATATTGGAGTCATTAACTAGAGGTTGGGTAAAATGGTACATAGTACATACCACCCCCATAGTAACTATGTTTGTAACTAAGCAATTCAAATTTTAATCGATTAGCAACTCTTCCCACGCAATTATTGATTTTACCGCACATACGAATACACGTTTTCCCTCGCACGCCTCGAATATGCAATTGAGTTGCTTATTTTTTGACCCAGGTCGTGTACTGTTTATAAACCCTGCAATATTCCCTGATGCTTTTGGCATTCCATCAATGTACATAGCCACTCCTTTATTTTGATCCTTATCTTTTATTTGTATATAATTTTCTAATAGTCCATACCTATGCATACTTCGTGTATATTAAAATAGTTGCATCCAATCTTTGTAATTGTAATAAGGTTTGACATACTCCATCAATTCAGTAACTTTTTCATAACATACCTTTATGCCTTCCATGCAAAATAGGCCCAAACCATGTAATGACGATGGTGCTATGCAATATATCCTCTCGTTGACACAAAAATCAATGTTTATTGGACGAAGTTCCTTGGGTACCCATTGTTTTCGTAGATGTTTGTACCTCAAGGGCACCTCGACGTCACCTATGCTCTCATCATCATAATAACATGACCTCCCTTCAACAAGAAAAAATTTCATGCATTTATAAAATTTTCTTCTAATATTTTGACCTCTAGTTGATCTCCCTCTTTTAGACATACTACATGTCTCGCTTTCCTCTTCTCTTTCTAAATTTCCCTCACTCGAGGAAGACAAATCTGAAAAATACCTATTTGGTGGTACCTGCACTCATAAGGATGTTGGATGAAGTTCTTTCATGGTGATGTGATCCTAAGGTGACATTATGATTAATCTATCATTTCATCGCTATAATTTCACAGGTTATAAGGTAATCAATTCTTGATAGATTGCAAGTTATTGTTACTACCGTCCAAATGTGTCCATCACAAATCAAAACTACTTAATGTTTTAACTCCCAAACTTTGTAACAAGTGTTAAATGTGACTATGGTCCACCAGTTACAAAACCAAGGCCTCAAATGTATTCTCTAATTGTAATCAAAGGACTTTTTCTTTTCATTCAAATAAATAAACTTGAAGGGAAACACCACCAAGTGGTTTATTGGACACCTACATGACTAAAAATAGCAGTAAATTTACATTTAATTTCCATATGTCTAAGTGGTTAACAAGGAGGGAGTGTGTATTAGGCTTGGTTAATTCATCATAAGTTTATGCTTTGGCAATAAATTTTTTTTAAGTCATCTTAAATCTTCCTATGTCTAATTGCTAGGAGACTTTTGGTATGTTTTAAGGTAGGATGATTGATGAAAGAGCCCAAAGATCCTTTCTCCATGGTATCCAGGTACACATAGCAGCGGTCTTCTCTTATACGGTTGGACATGATTTAAAGAACTTAGCTAGGAATTATTCATTTAACCTAAGGTTTTCTCATAATGCCATCATTGGAAAAGTATGATCAAATTCTTCTATTATAAAGAATTGGTCTATGTGCCTCTAGTAATCACTATAAATGTTTGTAAGGATAAAATGACTAATATCATCAAGTAGGAGAGAATCAACTTTGATTTCTTCAAATATTATATTCCTCTATTCATAATTTTTAAGGGTTGTGTGTGGAGGAGGTTATCACTACCAAGAAGGGAGGAGACCTTTCCTTGTGATGGAACTTCAAAAAAATTCTCTTTTTGTTCCATTTTTATCTTGCCTTATGTCTCTAGTCATCTATGGTGTTTGGGAAAAGCCTAAGGTTGGGGTTTTACCTTTGTATTCATGTAAAACCCTAGTGTTTATCTTATGCCTTGGGTGGGATTTTTTGGGCCGTTACTTTTTGGAATATCACAAGACGGTCCAATTGTCTAGTGACACGTGTGCTTTATGGCCTGATGCTTGTTTGCTCCTTTTTCTATAAGAAGGATTTCAATGCTGGAAGTACAGGTTAGCAAGTTAGATATTTTTGGTCGAGTCTAGATGAAGTTGCAGAGCAAATTGTAAATTTTTATGGTTTTAGGGAAAGTGCAATTTAGGTTTTGAGTCATTCTGTAGTAGGTTTTGAATTCATGGGGATTTGATGTTTTATGACAATACTGGCATTTGAATTGATATGATTAATTCGAACTCATGTCTCTCCATTGTACAAGCATATCTGAATTTTGAATAAAATGATCAAGGGTTGTTTCATTCATCTCACTGTGGTGTGTATGATTCTTGTTTTAGCTTTAATTCAAGGAATTAATTAAAATTCTTGAATGGGATTGTAGGTGGATATGTTTTGTATAAATATTTGATAAGTAGTATTGGGTTAGAATACATATTGATGAGATTGTAAAGCAATGTTATCAAGGATCTTATATGTTGTGTTAAATCTATCATAAACCCTTAGATGCTTATAAATTTGACTCCTCCAATGGATATATGGCACTGATCTAAGTTGTACTTATTTGTATGGTTCAATATTTGTTTTCTTTTACCTAGAACTTGCTACAAATTGCAAATCAATGACTATCTTATACTTTGAAATGTTGTTGTAGTTATCTTATGCTCCAAATAGTTGATATTATTGATAAATAGCCAATTATATTCAGTATTATCCTATTATGTTGAGCTATTAAATGAGATTATCGGTTGTTTTTAATGTTGTTTATGATGATGGTGCAGAGGTTGTAAATGCATTAAGGGATCACCCTCCTAGGTCTTGCAGAGCCCAAAGTGTAGGAGGTCTTTAAAATCCTTGTCAGTTGGTCTAGGTCCTTCGAGCTTCCCTTTATTGCAATTGGCAATTCCATAGGTAGATTAAAAGATCAACCTACTTACCATAAAAACAATCAACACTTTGCATATGTTTGTGGTGGAGGTATTAAAGAAGAATTGTATTCCTCTATTTCCATTCATTAGATCTACCTTATCCTAGCATATACTTGGGCCAAGTCTACAATTGCTCCAGACTCATGCGATGAAGGCTATGTGTGATGAAATCCTAGACCTCAACCAAGATGTGGGTAGATTATGGGAGTTTTTCCAAGACCTGAGGCTAGTCAATAAAAATTTGAAAGACTAAGCTATTTTATTTTTTCTATCTTATCTTATACCATTTTATCAGAATGGGGGTGGCAATGTACAAGAAGATCTTTGGAAACTAGGCATGAAAATTGCAAGTTAAAGAGAATGGGGGTGCCAAACTTACAGTACTCATTGCCCCTTGGTCATCGATTTTCCCTGAGTGCCCTCAACCTCGTCCTCGGTGCTAGTATTGACCTTATTTTCACTCCTCCAAACTCTTCCTCAGTGCTTATATTGACCTTGTTTTCACTCCTCCAAACTCTTCGTCGGTGCTGGTATTGACCTTGTTTTAACTCCAAACTCTTCATCGGCGCTGGCATTGACCTTATTTTCACTACTCCAAACTCTTCCTCAATGCTGGTATTGACCTTTCACTTCTCCAATTTGATGAGCTACAACCTGGTTTCGTTAGGTTTTATAGTATGTTAATTAAATTAAAAATATTGGCACCATTTAGCTAGGTTTTAATATTCTACAATACAGTTAAGTATATATTAGCTATATTTTACATAATAAATAATATAATTATTCAACTTATTATAATTATATATTATATTCTTTAACAAAATTATTATAATTAATAATTAATAATAAGTATATTTTTATATAATACAAAATATAATTAATATAATATATATTTAATATAATAGTAATATATATTAATATGAGAGAGAGAAACTAAATTTTCATTGGTTGTTTCATGTCAACAATCCAAGGATGGCATGTGTCCTTGGGGAGTTATGCTCAAGGTAGCATGCCATTTGATTAAAGATATGATAATTCTCCTTTAAGACCTCTTCAATGTACCCATTGCACACTTAAGGAGACAAAGATAAATATAGGGAAGAAAATATAGAGAGAGAGGGAGATAATGACAAACATACAAATAGAAAGGGAGATAGAGATAGAGAGAGGTAGAGAGATAAAGAGATAAGGATGAATAGATAGAGATATAGGGAGGGTGATTGATATATCTCTCCCTATCGCTCTCTATATCTCTATATCTCCCACTATCTATGTCACTCCCTCTTCTCCCCTTTATCTATTGAGCTATCTCTCCCTCTCCCCCTTTCTCTCTCATTCACTCCTTCTCTCCTACTCTATATCTCTATTTCTATTTTTTATCTCCCTCTCACTTCTCTCTCTATCTCTTTCTATATGTATCCCTTTCTCTCCCTCCCCCTCTCTATCTCCCCCTCTCTATCTCTCACCATCTCTCCCTCCCTATCCCACCTATCCATCGACTCTCTATCTCCACCTCTCTTCCTTTCTCCTCCCATATATCTCCATCTCTCTTTCTCTTCCCATATATCTCTATCTCTCTCTCTCTCTTTCTCTCCCCATCTATCTATATCTCCCCATATATTAACTAAGAAGCCATGCAAGCATACAATAGTATATGTTGGTAAAACTATAATAGTGTTTTATTAAATTATTAGTAACACTTATCTTTCTAATATCAAGCCTTCTTATAAAAATAGTGTTTTATTAAACTATAAGTAGATTATTGTCACCACTTTTCATTCAACATGAAATGCCAAATGTAGCAATTGTTTTTTTGCTTTTGTCAAGTTTCATTAACCAAGATACTTACTGGGTTGAATAAATTTGTGTTATGACCCTTCATCTCTTTAAAATAATTAGACAATATTAGCGAGATCAAGAAGGGGAGAAAACTAAACTCCTTCAAAATAGGAGTATTTGTGGGTTTGTTGGTTTTATTTGTATGCTATATACTTAGTTCCTCTAGGATAAATAAGTCAATTTAGATCATTTTCTTAGTTGTGTATCCTAACTAATATAGAGTAAGCTTTTTCATTTTAATTCACTACTACATAATATTTTGTGTTGAAAGAATTGTTTCTATTCTTTGTAGTTTTTACATTGGAATACAAATACTATTTAATTTCATGCCAATATACTTCTTTCATAAAGATATTTGTTTGAAATAAGTGCTTCATAACCCATCTAATCAAATCATAATTAACCTATCAAAAAGGCAACAAGAATTTTCTATAGAAAAGAAAACTTGACCCAATCATAAGTGTATGGCCTTCGAAGAAAGGAGTGATCCACCTTAGCAATAACAACTACCTGATTTAGACCTAGGTATGTGTAGGATCATGATGGGCCAAAAAGTGGCAACAAGAAAAAATTAGCGTTTTGAACTCACCAAAAAACACGAAAAATCACGAGTTGACTTTTTTTTTGGGTTGGGTGTCAATACATTGCTCCATAGCAATGTCCAAGCCAAAGTACTACAAATCGGATATTCGATTCGTGTCTAATATCTAAATTGAAAAACATTTTAAAATTTAGTATTTTGGTGCTATACATTGGATATCCGATTTTTGCACACATATACCCAAGAGTAATTAGGAGGTGGAGGGTGGGAAAGAGAGAGTGAGAGAGGGAGAGAGAGAGAGAGGGAAAGGGGGTGAGAGAGAGGGAAAGGGGGAGAGAGAGAGAGAGAGAGAGAGAGG
This sequence comes from Sequoia sempervirens, assembly GCA_007258455.2. NCBI lineage: Eukaryota > Viridiplantae > Streptophyta > Pinopsida > Cupressales > Cupressaceae > Sequoia > Sequoia sempervirens. Next base: position 1,248,544,324 of record VDFB02271358.1, on the reverse strand, counting down.
GAAAGGGGGAGAGAGAGAGAGAGGGGGGAGAGAGAGAATTAGAGAAAGAGAGAGAGAGATAGAGAGAGAGAGGGCTGAGAGGGAAAAAATGAGAGAGAGAGAGGGGTAAAGGAGAGACATATAGAGAAACAATTAGTAGGGGAAAGGGAGAGGGAAAATGAGAGAGAGAGAGGGGTAAAGTGAGAGAGATATATAGAGAAATAATTAGTAGGGGAAAGGGAGAGGGAAAATGAGAGAGAGAGGGGGGTAAAGTGAGAGAGATATATAGAGAAAGAATTAGTAGGGGGAAGGGAGAGGGGAAGAGGGGAAGAAGGGGAGAGGTAGAGAGAGAGAGAGAATTAGTAGGGGAAGGGAGAGGGGAAGAGTATTGAGGGTATAGGATAGAAGGTTTAAGGGTTTA
>VDFB02271358.1:1248450078-1248535618 GCA_007258455.2 Sequoia sempervirens | reverse complement strand
CTCTCAAGTCTCTCTCTCTCACTCACTCTTATCTCCCTCCCCTCTACCCTTAACCCTCCACCCTCTATCTCTCTCCCACTCCCTCCCTCTCTCTCACTAAATCCCTCTATCTCTCTCCCCTCTACTTGTTGGTTGTTTTTACTATAACCAGGTTGGTCTTTTAATTTACCTATGGAATTGTCAATTCCAATCAAGGGCAGCTTGAAGGACCTAGACCAACTAACGAGGATTTTAAAGACCTCCTACACTTTGGGCTCTGCAAGACTCAAACGGGTGATCCCTTAATGTGTTTACAACCTCTGCACCATTATCATAAACAACATTAACAACAACATATGATCTCATTTAATAGCTCAACATAATAACATAATATTGAATAGAATTGGTTGTTCATCAGTTATATCAACTATTTGGAGCATGAGATAACTACAACACATTCCATAGTGTAAAATAGTCATTGATTTGCAATTTGTAGCAAGCGCTAGGTAAAGACAAACAAAATACTAAACCATACAAATTAGTACAACTTACATTAGTTCCATATATCCATTGAGGGAGTCAAATTCATAAACATCTAAGGGTTTATGACAAATTTAACACATAACTTATAAGATCCTTGAGAATATTACTTTGCAATTTCATCAACATGTATTCTAACCCAATACTACTTATCAAATCCTTATACATAAAATATCCACCTACAATCCCATTCAAGCATTTTAATTAATTCCTTGAATTAAAGCCAAAATAGAAATCATACACACCACAAGAGTGAGACGGACAAGACAACCCTTGATTATCTTATTCAAAATTCAGATATGCATGTACAATGGAGAGACATGAGTTTGAATTAATCATTTCAATTCAAATGTCAGTATTGTCATAAAACATCAAATCCCCATGAATTCAACTTTACAATTTGCTATGCAACTCTACCTAGACTCGACCAAAAAATATCTAACTTGCTAACTGGTACTTCTATCCTTGAAATCCGTCTTATAGAAAATGAAGGAGCAAACAAGCATCAGGCTAGAAAGTACCTCTCATTTCACTTGTTTTTCTTCACAAAACTCTTGAGGACAATAGCTATACCTTCTTTATTTCTCATCCTACGCCTTATTCATGCATCCTACAATTACAACAGCATCCATGGGGCCTCTTACACAAGCTACAGTAATCACAAAAAGTGGAAGAGCCCCTTTATATTATGTTTGGACTACAAAACCCTCAAAAACAAGGTAACTGGGTTGTATGCAAAGAAATGAAGTTTTCCAACTCAAATCAATGCCTTAAGCCCTCAAATCAAATTCAAATCAAAGATAACACATATCTTCATGGCCTAGAATTGATTTCACATCAAAATATGGCTGCATGTGATTGTACAATGTTGCATAACAGGAAAAAAACAAAAATTTTGAAGAAAAACACAAATTTTCTAATGTCAAGAGCTTGTATTTTAAATCCTCAACCATCAACAACCATTACAATGATCACTTTATGCCTTTTAAATTCCCTTACACATCAACCACTGAACAACCACCTTTACAACTAACTTTTTAATCTTTTATAATCACATGAAATATAAAACACACTAATTTCAAGGTTGTTAACATCACTATTGAAATGTTTTAATTTTTTGACCTTTCAAACATTAAAAAGTACATCATTAAATTAATTATGTAATGGCATAAAAATTAAAAATATCATGAATTAATTATGTAACCACATAAGTCAAATATAATTCTATCAAGAAATTAATATCAAATAGATAATATAATCGCATAACTCATACATTTCAATGTCATTGATCTTCTTCTTCATCCAGCTCTTTATCGGTATCATCCAATCTAGATTTGACATTGTAAGGATTGGTCATATCAACATCATCATCATCGATATCAATTTCGATAATGTCATCATCCACATGGATATCATCTTCATGAACATTAACTCCTACATCACCATGATCTAGTTCCTCCTCTTTGACATCTTTGTCAAGGACATCATCAACTAACTGTTGATCATGATCATCTTCTAGTTCTTCGATATCTTCTTCTTCTGCCACATTATACTTTACTGGCCTTCCTCTTGGATCATGTCTAACAACAAATGACCAACCTGGTTTACCTGGAACCTTTGAGTAAAATACCTCCTCACATTGGCTTGGAAGAACATAGGGCTCATTTCCAGCTCACTTGATCAACCTTGCATTAACCATAGTAAATCCATTATCATATTCAATAACAGTTCTCTCATGATCATTTTCATTCAATCGTAGCATGTACCATAGGACGATGAACAGAATTAATCTAAAGGACTTAAAGTCAGACTCAAGTATATCATCCAAAATCTCATAGTATCGATTTTCTGAGACTTTTGGATGTATGTCGTTTCTATATGAAACATTAGTCACTTGAAAGACTATAGTTATACCAGAATCACAAGTTTTTTTTATGTCATCCAACATTTTGATTTGAAATTTATGACCATTGCAACACAGCCTTGTGGTGTTTCACCTGCAATATGTCAAATATATAAAAATTATTGCAATATCGTCAATTGATAAACATATTTATTCTTGGCCAAATATATGCAAAGAAAATAATCTCAACATATATATACATCAATATAATTGAAAAAAATTAAATAATATGGGTGATTAATATATTTATACATACTTTTTTATCTCTTAAACCATATGCTAAATCAATTTCCCTTTGTGTAACATTGGAATCTCCATTACAATGAGATTCTTTAACCAATGAAGCCACACCTTCCCATGTTAATGCACGACCAGATTGTTGACATCGTTCAATCCATACCATCATCCAATCAATATTGTTTGTGACGTAAACCTTAAACCCTTACAACGAGATTTCATCTTTGGACCACAAATTGGACATGCAAATTTTCCCTTTGTTTGAAAACCTGCAAGATCATATATAATTGGATTAAATATGTCAATTTTTATAATTATATATAATGAATATATTATTTTAAAAACATGCATGATATCTACTTATAAAATTAATATTGTTAAAATGCATTTGAATGTTATAACATACCACAAAAATGTGTTAGCCCTGGGGCATCATGAATTGTCCATACAAACATTGCATGGAATTTAAATTGTCTTTGTCCTATTGGTCTAGAGATGTCATACATAGTGACACCATTCCATAACTTTAGTAACTCGTCGATAAGAGGCTCGATATATACATTCATATCTTTAACTTGGTACTTACCTAGTTGAATGAACATAAACATTACATAATTATTATAACCATTTTACTGCAATATATATAAATTAATGTACAGGACTATTGAATGAAAAAATATAAGTTATTATGCAACAAATAAGACAAATGAGATGCTACTACGTTAAAAAAAAATTGATGTAAAAAAATACCTTGAACAATCATTGACAACATTATGTGCTCCCTCTTTATTGACATCCATGGAGGACTATTATTGTTGATAACAAAAATAGGCCACATCGAGTAAATAGATCTCAACTCTCCAAATGGATTGACACCGTCCGCTCCTAATGAAAGTTTGAGATTACGAGGTTCTTCTTTAAAGTGTGGTCATTTTTTCTCCATGTCCCTAAATGTAGAACCATCTGTAGGCATTCGAAGAATGCCATCTCCACTTTTATTTCATGCATGGTAATCCATAAATTGTGCTAAGCTTTCACACCTAAATAATCGTTGCATACGTGGAATAATGAGAATATAACGAAGAACCTTGCAAGACACCTTTTTTGTTAGTTGATCTATTCGATATCTACTTATATGACATTCTGAGCATTCTATTGCAAATTCTTGTTGTTTATGATATATAATATGATCACTAGGACATGTATCTATTGTTTGATACTCCATTCTGATATCTTTCATAATGTTAGATAAATCTCGGTATGAGCGAGGTAAAATATTTTATGGTGGTAACAAAAATTCACCAATCAATCTACAACAAAAAATAATTTGTTAATATAAAGAATATTAATGGTACATATTTCATCCTTTATTTACTAGTGATGAACTAACAAAAATTAAAATAGATGAAAAAAGATGACATATATGACATACCTTAACATCCGTGAGATTGCTATGTTTGATAAACCATTCATAACCTTCAAATTCAACAACGACAATACAGCAGAGAGAAGAGTTGTTTGGGAGCCTTCATAAAGGGGCTTGTATTCCTTCTCAAGTACAGGTAAATCATGAACATCATCAAAGTCATCTCGATCATCATGATTAGCTCTGCCACTAAATGTGTTATGGATCAATGTATTTGTACCATCATCTTCAACTATGTTTTCTAGCGCATGATCATCTTCTTCCATAGAATTATTAACTTATCTTTGATATTCACAGTTCCATGTTCGTCCGCTTGTAAAACCACATTTTTCGGGTTGTGACAATCCATATCATCTGCCCTAGAGCACCCGACCTTTATAATAATGATAGACACAAATAAACCATGATCATGATCAAGTGATTATATATATATATATAAAATGTTAAAATAATAAACATTTACAAATTCAATCAATATAAACACATATAATGAACAACTTACCAATGGACGTTAATCATGCCCCCTTTAACGTGACCATGTTTCTTACAATGTTTCTCAATTGTTGTGATTAAAAGTCATCTCGTCTTTAAGCCCTTACAATTATTGCAAATACAATAACATTTCTCATTAACCTTTCTTTTCAATCTAGCCCACAATCTATCAAGTGTCTCTTCATTTTGTTCTGGACTAATATTATCTGACATAATTTTTCTTTACCAAGCTTGATTATTTAGATCTTCAAAAAATATCAAACTTACACTCCAATAATTTTTATTCATAGATAGGTAACAAAATCTAATACTTTTGATATTTTACACCAAAAAAATTTGGCATGCAACTACCCCTGCAAAAGAGAAGATAGTCTAAAGTTAATGACCCCAAAAAACACTTTAAAATGTTAATTCCAAAACTTATTAAATTCTGATTTTACTATGATTTCCAATCGTTAAACTCCTAAAATCAGAATATTGAACTTGAACGCAAACTTCCTACAACGATGTAGGTAGTGAGCTAGTAAGAGCAAGTGACCCATTCCTACGGAGCAACAAGTCAGAATCAACATTGTTAATGTCAATACGGATTATCCTTTTATTTAAAGATGTAATGTGTCATTTCTTATGACGAGCTTATCCCTAGGGACCTCAACATTGAGAGAGCCCTAATCGCACAAGGAAGCACACACTAGTAGAATTTGGAAAATAAATGAATAGGTGACAAACTTTTAGTCACAACAACTAAAAATGACTAAATTTTGGTCATTTTTTGCAACTCAGCTATAAATGAGTAAATAAATTACTAATTTGGTCGTTGATTAAAAATTATTTAGTCACACAAATAAAAATGACTAAATATTTAGTCATTTATCTAGTCACAATCCATTTGAAGAAATTATTTAAGGAATCAAGAATATAGCCCACCAAAATACTCTAAAACTTTAATAAACATACCCTAAAACTTTTGTCAAAATCTTATTTTCCGGCGTACCCCCACCAGAATGGAGTTTTCATTTTAATAAACATACTCTAAAACCTTCGTCAAGACATTATTTTCAAGCATAGACCACCAAAATGGAGAAGTGTTTCAGTAAATAATGACAGAGGACGGTGAGGAGATGTGCTTGAAAGGAGGCATAGGATTCATTGTTGCTTATCTCATTCCTTCTCTGCTCAACAAATCTTACATTGTTCCCGCTTCTATTTGTAATCTAGGTATTTACTTGACATATATTTGCATAATCTCAAATTCCTTCAGAGGCTTTTTAAGTATCAATGTATCCTATATAGGGTTTACAATGATTTATTTTAATTAAATAAATAAATAAATGGTGTATTTCCCTATAATTAGATAATGTGGAAATCTTTTAAATTTTCCCTAGCACACTATCCTCTTTGGCACTGTATTCATTACTCCAGCTATTAGGGTTTTGCATGTGACATCTTTAATATCTTCATGACCGTGGCTTTTAAATAGGAGCATTCTTTTCTTAATCCTTTTCATGGTAACCCTTGAGTTCTATAATCCACCTTCAATCTCTTCTAAGAACGTTGTCTTAAGCTAGACTGCATAGTATGCATATAAAGAAAGTCTTTCATACCTACCATTGTTCCAAACCACCACTCACTACCTTGCTTAAAATGTTTCCTTCATAAGCACAATAGCATGTTTTAAAATCATGGTTTCCAGTGATTGACCATTAAGGTCACCACTTTCATCAAGATATAATTAGATTTTTGTCTTCAAACTCAAGGCATTATGCAAGATAACATTGTGAATTGTTTGTTGTGTATGATTTTATTTTCTTTCACATTTACTTCTTTGCAAACTTCCTTTAAGACTTGGTATTGCACCCTGAGCTGCAATCTCAAATAACTCACTCACTATCACTTGAAGATTCATTTCATGAGCATCTTTCTATTAAATCTAACTATGCCCTATAGACTACCTAATTACTATAGGGGACTCATTTTTTCATGGTATTGTAGATCTTAAGATCCTTCAACCTTATTGACACTACTTCATAGTCCATGAGGTATTATTCACTATTCTCCCATATTTGATGAGTCTCAAAACATTTCTCAAATATGCAATCCACTACCTCCATTATACATTAATGGCTAAGAAGAAACATTGAACCTATGATTACCAATGTTACTTCATTTGGACAGCCATTCCTTGATTGCATTTTCTTTGTCTAACACTACCAAAAGCATTTGAAAAACCCTTAAGGTCAGCAAGGGGGTAAGGAAACTCACTGTTAAAATCTCCACTTTACTATGCAAGGTTTGAGCTTTATTATCTTGTCACTGCTCAACCTCTTTTTGACTGTCACATCTCAAGTGACTGTCATTCTTCTTACCGTAGATTGCATTTAAAAATGTCACTAAGATACATAGTGTGCTTTTTATTGGCTACAATCTTTAGATTGCAAGATTTTGTTATTAGCTACAATGTCTCAATCTTTCTGATATTGCAACCTCACTAATCCGCAAGAGTTATTTTTTATGTTTCTACGGAGACCTAGGGTTTGTACCCTAATCATGCTCTTACCAATGCTTCTGTTGATATTAAAAAACAACCTTAAATCTTGGGTTAAAAAATTAGTTGTTTTGACAAAGTTGTGGTATGATCTTGGATTGTATCCTAAAGTGTGTGGTAAGCTTTTGTTTGATCATTAAGGTATGTAAACCTAATCAAGGAAATGTATCCTATATAGCATGGGTCTTGCTTTAATACTTTCCATAATGGTTATTAGCATATCACATTATTATAGTTTGCAATAACCCAAGATTGCATTCAAGTATGTAACAAACTTGGTTTGTAGTTTAAGCTATACACTTTTAAGCAACATTCATAAGGTTTAGAAAATCTTGATCACTCTCTAGAATAGCCCATTAAACATGGGTTGTGCTTCAATGCACTACATAATTGATATAACACAACCACTCTGCATATCAACCAGAGTTATAGGATCTTTATTGCAGCAAGAGGTAATCACTCTTGGATCATGCTATAATTACATCATAACCTATTAAACTTGAGACAACTTGAATGCACCCAATGATGATTGACACCTACATTATACAACTTGAATTAACTACATTAAATGAGTGCCTCCATTTTTATGACAACATAGCCACATTAAACTTGGGTCACACATGAATGCATCTTGTATTTTTTATAGCACAACTATGACACATAGCCAATAGAGTTATGGATCACATAATTACAATCACAAGAATATGTTCCTTGGTTGTGATCTTATGGTGATTCAACACAACAAAATATGGACATGAAATTCTCAAAACCCTAAACCTCTAACAATGAAATCTGATGAGATATTGCTTTAAAATATGATTTTCAAACCTAGAACTACAAATCTAACTTCACAACTGAATTCTACAAAAAGACAATGACTACCCTTAACCTGGCGATATCTTATTGAATTTTTTCTAATTTTTTCAAAGAAAATCGTCCGTAGTTCTCCACAAACTGTCTCAAGTAGAGAAAAACATTGTCGCAATAAATCAATGACCTCACTTTTCTTTATGTTAGCCACAATTTGATTTTTTTCTTATTTTTCATGTTTGTCAAAATTTTGATGAAACTGATAGTCAAAATTTAGATGAAACCCAGGTTCATCAAAATTTCGACGAACGTTGGGGATAAACTTTTAAAAATTTGAAAATTGCACATCAAATTTTACAAGCACCCGACGATACATCAAATTATACATATTTCGTCAGAAATTTTCTTTGAATTTTGTAGTCAAATGAGTTAGTGAACCCAAGGATGAGGAGTAGGATCCACCACTCGCCAATGAGGTATGCTCAGTCAGCTCCAAAGGAAAAATTCCCTCCAAGTTTTGGACGTTGCACTTTGATGGATATAAATCCAAGCAGGGTGTGGGCATAGGCTTTGAACTCATCAATCCTACAGGTAAAAAGTACTTTTCTACCCATAGATTACAATTCTATTGCACCAATAATGTAGTTGAGTATGATGCATTGGTGCATGGGTTTCTTATGGCATTGAGAAAGAAATTCAAAATTTTGCAAGTATTTGGGGACTTTGAATTAGTTGTCAAGCAAGTTAGAAAGTTATACTCATGTCATGATCAGAGATTAGCAAATTGCAGGCATAAATTATGGGATCTCATAGAAGGACTAGATGTGTTTAATATTCAACTAATTCCTTGAGGCAAGAATCAAACCATTGATTCCTTAGACCAAGCCACTAGTACACTACAGCCTCTATCATTGAGTGGTCTAAATAAATTCACTCTAGAACTCACCTCTACCTTATCAGTTCCTGACATTGTGACCAACTTCCAAGTGTTTGATGACGACAAGCATATCCTTGATTTCATCACTAGTTCAAATGTATTTGCATCCCAAATCATAGATGAAGCAGAGCTTGACATAGAAGGGGATATCAATTTGAAAACTAACATGATACCTAGGGTTATGGTTTAGTTAGAAAGGGTCTTTGACTTGGACCATATAAGGGATCATGATTAGCAAAATAAGAAGGATTCCATAAATAGTTAGCATGATACTCATAACCTGGGTATTGTAGAAAACATAAAGAATGTGTTTATTGGAAAAGTATGCACCCCGGAGGAAAGAAAGGGAATTATTAGGGCATTACATATCTTCCCTAACATAATAGCCTAGGGATATGAGGACCTCAAAATGTATGATACTCCAATCATCACTCATACCATTCCCCTCAAGCTAAATGTGAGACCCTTCAAGTAGTGACAATGTCCAATCAATGCGCTGCTCAAGCCCATTATCTTCAAGGAAGTACAGAAGTTGCTTTTAACCCGAATGATATTCCCTGTCTGACACTCCACTTTGGTGGCTAATTTCGTTACAATCAGGAAGAAAAATAGATAAATCAGGTTGTACATGGATTTTAGGAACTTAAATCAAGCTTCTGAGAAGGATAACTATCTAGTGCCCTCACTAGATGAAGTGTTACAAATAGTCAATGGTTTGCAAATGATGTTGTTTCTTGACAACTACTCAGGATATAATCAAGTAATGGTGCAGTATGAAGATAGGCACAATATAGCTTTCACTACAAAATGGGGAACATTTGCATACAAAAGGATGTCATTCAGATTAATCAACGCAGGTGCAACATTTTAGTATGCCATGGACACAACCTTCAAGGACCTCATTGGAAAATGCATCATCATCTGCATGGATGATCTCACCATATTCTCAAAGAAGAGAGGGGATCACATCTCTAACCTATGTAAGGTGTTTTAGAAGTGTAGAGAATTTGTCATTTCACTAAACCCAAAGAAATGTATCTTTGGGGTAATAGAAGGAAAATTGCTAGGACACGTGATCTTAGAAAAGCATATATCCATAGATTTGTAGTGCATTCAAGCTATCTTGAAGATTCAACCTCCAGGCAGCAAAAAGGAAATGAAATCCTTTTTTGGAAAGATCAACTTTGTTAGGAAGTTTATCACAGGGTTTTCAAAAATAGTAAAGCCATTGAATGCAATGCTCAAACAAGATGCCAAAGTAGAAAAGACATCAGAAGCCAAGCAGTATTTTGCATAAATAAAGAGGGTTATTGCAGATGCTCCTATGCTGGTCAGCCCAAATTATTCCAAGTCATTCCACATTTATTCCTTTGCTTCAAACCACTCATGTGCCATCATGTTAACCCAAAAAGATGATGAGGGGAATAAGCATCCTATTTCTTTTATGAGTGCCCCACTAAAGGATGTTGAGTTGTGTTATCATAATGTTGAGAAGCAGGCATATGCTTTATTAGAGGAGTCAAGAAATTCAAGCATTACATTCTAAGAAACAAAATATTTGCTATTGTCCCTAATCCCGCTATCAAGGTATTATTGATGCAAAATGAACCAAGGGAAAGAAGAGAAAAATGGGTTACGTTGCTACAAGAATATGACATGGAAATCCAACCTATGAAGCTGGTTAGAGGACAAGCTCTCACACGTACCATGGTCGAGATTGAACCAAAACTCACCGTTCAGCAGTATCATCTAGAGGAAATTTATCCTAATGAGTGGTATGATGACATTATGTATTACCTGTTGAATAACAAATGCTCACCATGATTGCAAGGGGTCCAAAAATGAGTATTAAGGTTGAGAAGTAATAGCTATATGCTAAAAGGATCCATGTTATACAAAAGGAATCATGAAGGAATTTATCTTAGGTGCTTGGGGAAAGTAGAAGCAACTAAAGTGATGAAGGAATTCCACAACAAATTTGGAATAGACCATGGATCTGGTCCTTCAACAACCCATCAGATTTTACGATCTAGATATTACTGGCCGACTCTATTCAAAGATGCTCACTATCATGTCAAATCCTATCATGTTTTCCAAACCACTGCCACCAAGGAGAGGTGTGTTGTTGTTATGTTGTAGCTAGATGTTGAGGTAAGGCCTTTTTCTTAGTGGGGACTTGACTTCATTGGTTCGGTAAACCCACCATCCTCTGCAAGTCACAAATACATCCTAACCATAATTGATTACTGTATTAGGTGGACAGAAGAATTTTTTGTAGACAATGCACAATTGAGGTAGAGATTAATTTTCTAGAAAGTTTCATTATAAATTGTTTTGGTTGTCTATTTTCCTTAGTCTATAATAATGGTCCAGCATTTTCCTCCCCTAATTTTGCAAGTTGGGCTTTTGATCATGGGATTGTACTCAAATTTTCATCAAAATATTATCATATGTAAGCTGCTACACAAAAACCCAAAAAACTGGCATACCCAATTGCGTTTTTCTCTATGGGAAGATCGCACTCATCATAAGGAAGCCTTGGGAACTTCCCCATTCCACCTCGTCTATGGTCTAGAACCAATTTTCCCAATCCACCTAAAGATTCCTACACTACAATTTATCAATACTTATAATGAGGAGGGGGAACGCCTTGAGGCCCATCTAGCTGAGCTTCTCCATTTAGAAGTACGTAATTAAGCAATTGAAAAATTTTCCAAACATCAAGGCGCGGTCAAATGATGGTTCAATCGTAGAGCCAAAGTTAAGGCCTTTAGGATTGCTGACCTAGTCTTATGTTGGGACAAGGCCCATGAGAAGAAAGGGGGACATGAAAAATTTGACAAGCTTTGGCTTGGCCCCTTTCAAATTTCTAAAGTTCTAGGAGATAATTTATTTCACTTGAAAATGCTCACCGGAGAAGATTTCCAATGGCCTTTCAATGAGTAATACCTCAAGAACTATTTCCTTTCCTGAGTTGTTTAAGCTCACCTTTGTATATAATTAGAGTAGGCCTTTTTCTTTATGTTTTGTTCCCCTCTACTTTCTACTTTACTTTCCTTTTCTTTTGTTTGTTTTGTCATCTCTTGTTTTTGTTGGGTGTTGTTCAGTCTTGATGCAGTGGTTGTGCTCGGCCCTTTCAAAGGGCCCAATTTACTGTACATTCCCTTTTTTTTCCACGGATAAGTCTTTATGAGTTACCACGAATATTTGTTTGCTTCCGTGAATCAGGTCTCTTCACCTGAACTTTGGCTTGACCTAGAATGGAACCCTTGTTTGAATACTTTCACACTTATCCCAAAATTCATGTAACCTGCCTTTTAAATACTCTTGATAAGTTGTATGATAGTTACCATGAAGCCTGGGCAAGTGAAACTTCTTAAATCTACCCCGATGACCACCACAGTCTCTAAACCCACTATAATCTTCATTGCCTATACAGTTGAGTAAAAAAGTATCAAAAGAAAAGTGTTAAAGAAAAGAAAAGAGAAAATATTGAAAAATGGGCAACTATGTGGTTGTGCGAGCAACTGTATCGGGGCTATGGATGCTTGGCTAGTAATAGAGGAATATTCGTGGGGATTGCAGCAATAACTCTATTGGGGCTATGGAAACCTCACTGGCAACGGAGCAATGTCTAGGTTACTTTTGGAGTTACATTACTTTTGTACCTTTCCCTAGTCAAGTGGTCACCATCCTCCCTGGTATTTGAAGGAGAAGAATGAACTCACTGTGCACATACTTCTGAGGTATTCCATGATCTAATTCAGTTAAGGATTATATTCTCTTTCAAATCTTGAATTTGTTGAAAATACCTATTTCTAGTTTGCAAAACCAGAGATTTTGGGTTCTGGATGAATCCTTACCCTTGGAACACTCAGGAGCATTCTCCTAATGGAGTCTCCATTTTTTTTTCCTATAGCACACACACCCCACTCAAATCGGGGACCCCTCTTTTCGTTTCGCCTTCATTGGGTCGGTTCACTTGTGCCTCATTTTGTGTGCCCCTATTTTTGAACCTAAGCTAATCATGAGCCATATATTTGTCAATACATCTTGGCCAAAGTCACCCACATAAGTTTCATCAAGTTTTTGACCTTTGCCAAAATTTCATTGCGAGCCTTCATCCATCAGAGGTCGCCCCATCCTTTGCCTCATGCAAGTTCGCTACTGCGGGTCTCCCTTAGCATACTTTCGTCCATGTTTTTCAGTTCCCTACATCCTTCAACCCACGTCCACCTACAACATGGCTCTTGCACTCAGCTTCTCTGCATGGCTTTTAGCATGACATCCTAGCTAGCACAGGATTCTGCAATGTCACCTACCCATTGACCCGCTATATTTGCATTCAATGCCATCATTAATGGTAGGTTGGTTTATAAAAACCCCTCCCCAGCTGTCGTTTTCATCAACCATTTTCAAAATATGAGGGAGAAAATTGTATTCTTTCACACATAGATTATTTGAAGGCTTCATTGGTGGCCATTTCTCCCATATACGCAAACCAAGGTATGTATCTAATTTACTGCCATTCGTCATTTCCAGAGGCATTGGTAAGATATTGGTTAGGGTTCAAACTGCATGAAATTCATAAATTTAGGTTTAAATAGAGATAGCAAGTTTTTGCATTTGAAACCCTCTAATGCACTATGTGGAATAACCTGTGGGAAGCCCACCTGGGAAGTAGTGTTTGAAGTAACAGGTTAGTGGCAACCTTTATTCCCTTCAACCCCGCATCCAAATGTTGTCCAAAATAAGGCTAAATCCTCATGGTAGGAAAAAATGTCCTCACGAGCAAGCATGCAGGACCCTGTCCCATTGGCACTGTGACCAACTACGAAGCCCCCAAAGCTACTCATTGTTCAATCCTCACACTTACATAGAACTTAAAGATTGAACCATTTATAGAAAATAATTAAAACTTGCGAGTTCCTTCACACAATAATCCATAGAGGGAACTCTGCTCTTGCTATGCCATTCCTAACTACTAACCTAATGAAGCTACCTGATTTGTGGATTGCACCCATATCATTGTCCTAGGAGTATTTAACTAAGTGTTAGCCAAAATCGACTAGGTCATCAGGACAATGCAGGTCCCAATATGCAGGTCATTTTTCCTTCATTGTCATCCTTAACAGAAAGCCATAAGCGGCCTCCCAACATGTGGTTCTCACAACATTTATGTCAACCATCATCAGGTGAATCCCAATTTTGAGGGATCCAAGTCAAATGCCCCTTTTTGGATCCCCTTGTGCGGGTCACCTCATACAGACATTTGTCTCATCATTGTCGATCTCAATGGCGAGACCATTGCACCACCCCATAGTGCATCCTCCACATGTATTACCTCCATATGCCCAACATTGGAGTTCAAAATGATGAATTTTCTAAGCCCAAATGGATGGTCAGATTCGCCCTTTTGGGCATCTGCAGTGGGAAAGTTGTTACCTAGTGGTCATTATTTAAACAATGAGGCCCTTGTCTCACTCCACCACATGGGTCTCGCACTCCTGTTTTCCTTGAACATACCCTTTGAACGTGATCAATGAAAATATTAAGCCCAAGTATTCAGTGGGTCCGCTCGAGCGGGCCACCCATTGAAGAATGACATCTATTTAAAGTTGTCTAATAGCGATGACCCCATGACGCCCTCCTACACAACTTTCACACTTCCAATTCCCACACCCCATGAAATGACCGAACCTCTAGGAAAAATGATTGATAATGATGACATGAATATGCCAAATGTTAGGAAGCAAGATTCATTGAGTAAAGAGACTTTACGGATCCCGCTATGCAGAAATTCACTGGTGGAAAGTTGTCTTCCCCCGGCTATCCCTTAACAACAAAGACTTGATGACCTTCCACCTCACAACTTTGGCATCCTACACACCTGCATAGGATTCAAGGCTTGATTTGGAAAAGTGGAGTGACTCCAAGTGCCTTCATCAACAATTTGCACGCGTGCCTAATGACTTCAAAAAACCCAAAAATAGGTCAAAAAATCAATCAAAAAGTCAAAAATAGAGTCATCTTGTCAAACTACGAGTCTCTAAGCTTAGAAAATAGGAAAGGTTGATCTTGGATCATCCCTTGAGACACTTAGGTCAATCCTTTAGGAGCCTATCATAATAAACTGGCAATCCTTTTGTTCATATCTCATCAATAGTCGAGTTTGTGTCAGTCGAACTACACGGTCTCTACGTGTATAACGTAGGCAAGGATAATCTATTGATCAACCCCCAAGGCCCCTAGGATAGGTCTTTATGTTAGTTTCTTGGTCAAAATCTCAAAAAACACCAAAACATTAAAAAATTCAAAAAATCAAAACATTTGCAAAACATCTTAAAAATACCAAAAAACAACGTCAAAACATTTCAAAAACATCCAAATATTTGAAAAAATCCATGTCCCATCTCGCTTTCACCCACAATAAACATCACTCATAATAAATCATTGTCATCCTCAACCTTTGCTAAAACAGTCAGAAACGAGTCTAGCAGGTCAAAAGTGAAAACTCAAAATGTCAGAGGTCTCAAGTCTAGGTTAGTAAGTAAACAAGTTGGTCAACTCTTGGTACTAATAGCCCATCATCCAATTTGTCCCAAATCATCTAATAACATCGTGTCCTAGGATGCAACCTTCCTACAATGGACATCCACATCAAGCATCACCACAGTTTAGTCTTGGCTAGCAGTATGAAGAACATTAGCTTGTTTGTTTACTTGGTCTTTGTCTTTTAACTTATCTTATTATACTCATTCCAATGACCTCTCGATGATGTCCAAACAAAGGGATTTAGAGAGAAAGGAATGGGGCAACGTTCATTATCTTTTTATCTATTATGCTTATTGGATGTTCTTGTAGTATAACATTGGTCGTGTGTGCTTTGTTTGGGTAGGGAGGGTGTTTTAGGTGTCTTGTTGACCATATAGGAAGGCTTTTCTTTCTATGTTTTGGTCTGAGATGTTTGGAATATCTAAACTACATTTTAAATAAGGTATCGTATGCCAGGTGTAAACAGGAATACTCCTATTTGATTGTCAATTCAAAATCCATCACACTAGGTGCAACGCCATCTTGGTTCTTTATACCTTGATGCATCGTACATATGTGTGTTATCAAACATAAGGTAAGTAAGCCCTTTTAAAATCTCAATTCCTGATAAGAAAAACATCATCATCACTCATCATCATATCTAATAAAGTCTTAATGACTCATGGACTTGTTGGACTCTTGCATCATCTTAGACTCAAGGGTTCATCCATCTTATTCTTCTTATCCTTCTATATTTACTAACATTTCTATCTAAATATCAAGTGTGTGTAATATATCAAAATATACATGAGGCTACCCATGGCCGATGAACTGTCTACATCATCAGAATTGTCTACATCAAACATTCGAGCTTTCTAATCCTTTCTGAGCTGAACTAATCTTGAATCTTTATCGCAAGCTCGACCCAAAATCAAACTTTTCGCTTGATCTCTCGAGGGGGCGGTATACCAGTGTAATTCTTCTCACTGGGGCAGCAATGGGGCATCCAAAAAAATTGAAAAAAAAATTAAATTTTAATCTTGGCAAGGTTATTCTTTGAACCAATGCAACAGGTACATTGCTTCAAAGAGGGGAAAAATGTAGACAGTAAATTATACTGATTGATCTCATGCACCTGATCCCAATTTACAAACACCGATTTTGTCTAAATCAATTCTTTACTAACAAATTTAATTAAATAATCTTTATTTTGATTAAATTCATCACATTTCATCTTTTAATTAAATAAATCCACTTTATTTGATTAAATTGTTATCTTCTATTAATTAAATAAATCATTTTATTTAATTAAGTTCTAAATTCATCTCCTTTAAATTAAATAAACTAACCTTTATTTGATTTAAGTATAACACCATCCCTTTTAATTAAATAAACTAAACTTTATTTAATTAAGTCAAATATTCATATTCCTCTTATTTTGATTTAAATAAATCCAAAAATCTAAGTCAAAGTGTCAAATCAAACTAATCTCTGTCTAAGTTAATCAAATCTTGATTAACTCTAACACTAATCCCTCAAATCCTCTATATTTTGCAACTTGTGCAAGTAAATCAATTTAATTGATTTAATTGATTTACTAAATCTTATGTTTTCATTAAAAAAGGCATCAAGTTGAAATATTCCTCAAATTTTAATTCTCCCTCCCAAAAGGACTTGTCCATCCAACAAGGCATTAAAGGCCTCTTACATGCCTTTTTCTTGAGCCAAGTGGCATTAACTCTTCTTTCTTCTCCCTCCAACATGCCACTTCTCTAATTTCAAATATCCACCTAATAGCATTTATGTGCACATTCATCAAAATGTGCTCCATCTCTCTCCACTAGCATGTTGGCAAGTGGTACAATACCATTGGCTTATGTTTAGACCCACATTATTCATATATTACATTCCTCCATCCTTCTTTCCTATAAATGGAGGACTCTTCTACTGATTTTGGAGCCACAACTTTATGCGAGATCATTATCTTCATGTTTTGAGCAACTTCATCCATTCTCATCCAAGTTTCATAGTTTTTATCAATTTCATAGCTAAGTTATGGAAAATTCTATCATGGAGCATCATTGATCATCACAAAGCTTGCAAGGAATTGGGAAAGGGCTATTTTCCACATCAAAATAGCACCAATTTCCCCATGGGATTGAGAGTTTTATTGTTTTGAGAAAGATTAGATAGCTTTCAATTGGTTTATTTGCTTTGTTTCTTGTTCTTAACATTTAAATGGATCTTATAGGAAATAATGGTTTTGATTTGCATAATTTACTAATATTGTGTTTTTTGTTTGTGTTTGTGCAAGTCTAGTTCCACCATTCACACAAAGTATAAGTACTCCTCCTTCCATCATGAATTTATTTCTTATCATATTGTCATGGTCTTCCTAACAGTAAATGACAAGCATCCATAGGAATAATATCACACAATACTACATCCCTATATGATCCAATATAAAATTTCACTAAACATTCCTCATTCACCAATATCTTATGCTCATCTTGAATCCATGCTATCCTATAGGGGTTTGGATGTTTCAATCTCTCCAAATTCAACTTGGTTACCATCTCTTTTGAAACTAGATTATCATTTCTACCACTATCAATGATAACTTTGCATTCCTTTCATTCAGACTTGCATCTGGTTCTAAATAGACTCTTCCTTTGTGGTGGTTTCTTAGTCACTTGTTCATGCATCAAAGCTATCCTCATCACTAATGATTCAACTTTCTCTAGTTTCCCAACTGAATTAGGGGATTCAACAAGTTTCTCATCCACATAAATTGCTCTTCTAGTATGCTCAGGTTTCTTTTTGGCACTTCCTTGATGACACTCAAATGCTCTATGTCATTCACCTCCACACTTGAAATAGGTTCCTTTGAATGGTCTCCTCTCAAATCTTCCTTCATCTCTCTGGTATCCATCATTGTGGTAGAAATTTCTATCTTATCTTCTTCTGTGGTATGAATTACTTTCCTTCTTTTCGCTTCAGTAGGGCTTTACATCTTTGTTATGATCTCCATAAGGTTTCTTTCTCCAAATTTTGGTCCGCTTTTTTGGAATCTTCCTCTTGCATTCTTTGTCTTTTTTCAAAATTCTTGTTCAACTTCTCTTCCACGTTCAATGCAAATTGATATGCCTCTTCAACTAATGTCATCTTTACAAGGCTCAATTCTTCTTGGATGTTTGTTCTTTGTCAATCATATCTTCCTAAATACTTCACTAAATAACACAAAATTATGGATTTAGATACAACTGATGATCATAAAAAAAATATTAGAATCGCAAAGTGAATTCTCAATTTGTGGTGGAGTGCGGACCCAAAAACTAATGCATTGAACCATTGTACTAGCAGATTTGATACTTTGGCATTTTCCTTTGTAGCTATACTTTTTGGACCAACTTATCATGTACAAAATTCTTCAAAAATACTTCTAAGTCATGTTGGAATGATCTACAACAATGTTGACATCAATGACAATGCTGGATCATGCACAATGTGCATACCATGCTCATTTTTCCGAACAGCATCATCAATGACAAACTTCCAGCAATCTCCCTCTTTACAACATCACTTCCAACATGGTCAATTACACATTGACATGTGAACACGTATTGGTGATTTTTCAATATGTTATTAGATTTTTTAAATTTTTTTAGTGGTTCGGTTGTAATTTTTTTTGTGGGGCTAAACTAAGCAAAGAGTGAATGGCTATTGGAACATGTGTGGTAACTGGGCCCCTTCCCCTACTTGCATAGCATGAAACCATTTTTTATTTGGGATGGAGTACATTCAAATAAGATCAAAGGAGATGAATGCACATGGAGGGTTAATATGTGGGTGATAGTGGAGAGTAATTATATATTTGTGTGTAAATTAATTGTGAAAAATTCTATATAAATTATCCAAAAAAAAGAATAATACCTAGATTAATTTTAAAGATTGATTTGGAAATTTTTTGATGTGACTACTTTCACTTTAGGTAGCTGGTGGTGTGTCATTAGAAACTTGAAATTGTTACAGTGATTCCTTGTGCTTGTGTCAATAGGTGATGTGTCATTTCAAACTTCTCACAAATAAACTAGGAATGTTTATTTGTGGTGATAATTATGATGCTATTGGGGTATTTAATGTATGTCTATACAAAATACAATTTGAAGTCTGTTGTAGTTTTATTAGAATATACCACATGTTTTACTTGAATGGAAGACATGTTTGACAATGTGCCAAACATGGTTGTGGTTTATTCGTCAAGCATGCACTAGAGGTGCTCCAAAGATGATAATGGTGTGTTCCTATATGATTTATTCATAATTTCTAGAAATAATCATCATTTGCTAATTTTTAATTCTCTCATTTTTTAATTTTTATTTTTTGGGAGAATTTCCATAGTAGTTTTTTTTTAAATTAAGAATTGACATTTACTAGTTTTAAATTCTCTTATATTTTTTGTGAGGGAGAACATTTAGGTACTTGTGTGTGTAAGAGAGGAAATATCCCTTGCATAACACATATTCTTGTGTTGTAGACTATTCAAAGATCCCCCCTTGACAAAAGGATGTTGATAGAGGCAAAGCCTATGTTCATTCACCAAAAGTGTTCTGCATTCCCCATGAATAGATGATAGTTGAATAGTCCCATTATCATATATTCATTTGACTTCATATAGTCCCATCTAATTTTTTTTCAACTTGCCTTTGAATTCCTTGAATTTGGATTCAAAAAGAAAAACCAATTGCCTAACTGAAATGTCCATTTTTTGACATGTTAGTCATGCCTGAATTTTTATTGATTTTGAATGAGCTTTGTCTATAGAATTGCTTCTATTTTTATTTCATCAAATCCATTGAGATGTAGGACTCAATATTGTTGTGCTATGGTTAACTTAGGGTCAATATCCATCTATGTTATAAGATTTTATAGCTCAAAATCAATAGGTAAGATTGTTTTCTTATCATAGACCAACTCATATGGAGAAAATCATGTATTTGATTTCTAGGTAGTGTTATACACCAATATAGCCTCATGTAGCATGCTTTCCCAATCCTTCATATATAATTTTATTGCACAGGCGATTGTTATTGCACCAAAACATTGACCTATTAATGCTTGATACAATTGCTAGATTTATACAAGATCCAAGATCCACAGGAGGCTATTAAGCCATGTCACAAACCCAAGCATCGTGTTGCACAGCACAAGGATACTAAGGGAAAAACTCTTTCAACAATCCCCCCCAACGCAAGCAAGGGGTTTGAACTTGTGACCTCAGCTCTAATACCAATTGTTGCACAAGTGGTTGTCGTTGTACCAAAAAATTGACCTATTAATGCTCAATACAATCACCAAATTTATACAAGATCCAAGATCCACAGGAGACAGTTAATCCATGTCACAAACCCAAGCGCCACGCTGCATAGCACAAGGAGACCAAGGGTGAAACTCTTGCAACAAATACTACTATTTTTCTTAGGATTCTTTCCAATTCTTGGTTTATTACTTTCACTTGTCTATTGGTCTATGGATGATAGGATGAGGACTTTTGATGTTTGATTTGATACAAATCTATAAATTCCTAGGTTACTTGTGAAGTGAATTATAGCCCACTAATTGAAATGATTTCTCTGAGTGCTCCAAATATTAGGAATATCTTGTTATATATGAAGGAAGAACCTTTTTCTTCTCTCGCAAATTTTAGTGCTTGGAATTTCACCTACTTGGTTACATAGTTGATGCGCCCTAAAATATATTATTTCCCTATAGGTAATGGTGATATTGGACCAAAAAATTCTATACCCCATTGTTTAATTTTTTCTAGAATATTTTTTACGTGAAAGGGTAGCTCATTATTAAATGTAGATTCACCCATTCTCTAACCTTCATCACATTGTACAACATATCTCTTGACATCTTTGTGAAGAGATAACCAATAGTATCCCAAGATTTTGTGGATGGTTCTTTGAGAGAAGTAATTCCCCCTATAGGTTCATCATGACAAGCTCCCAAAATATCAAAAAATTTATCTATCCTAATACATCTACATAACACAAGACTAGGCCCACATTTACATAACATGTCATTTGGCCATTTTTAAGAAAAATTTATTTTGCTATCCTTTTCTTTTGTTTTGAAGTAAAATTTAAAGGGAAACATTCATGTGATAAAGAATTTAGTTGTATCACCAAACCATGGACTATTGGAAAAAAAAAACGTGTTCATTTGGGAAACCATCTTCTACTTGCTCATTATCTCCATCTATATGCAATCTAGATTAAAAAATAAACAACTAATTTAGAATTTCCTAGGTTGTCAACAATTGTAATATTAAATTCTTGTAGTAGGAGTCACCATTTGATTATTCTTGCACCCATGACTAGTTTATTCATCAATTACTTATGGTAGTGTGGTCCATGTACAAAACAATTATACCCGATGATATAGTGTCTAAATTTGTTGATGGCATAAATTATAGCCAAAAACTATTTTTCCATGGTGGTGTGGTTCTTCTATGTTGAAGCAAGGTTCTTGTTGATGTAGTAGATTATATACATTCTTTTCTCTTCTTCTTTTTATCCTAAGTCTTCTCTTATGGTTTCATTGGAAGCATAATTTGAATACAAAAGGGAAGTTTCCACTTAGGTCCTCTCAAAATATGGGTTGTTATTTTTTGCTTTATTATTTTGAATGTTCTTTGGTAATCAATTATCTAAGAACATTTAGTCTTTGGTCAAAAGAGAGAACGTGGGAGTGGCTATCTTAATTTTTTTGTAAATCTTCTATAATATCCAACATGGCCCAATAAACTACTTGCATCAATTTGATTTTTGAGAATAGGTAGCTATTGATTTTCTTTCATCTTATTTGAGTCAACCTTGATTCCTTCAATAGACACATGATGCCTAAGAACTATACCATATTTAGCCATCATAAATCATTTCTCATGGATCAAAGAAAAATAATTTTTTTGACAACACTTCAATACCTTTTCTATGTTTTAGAGGGCCTACTCAAAGGTGTCTCCATGGAAAAAAAATTCATCCATAGAGATCTTCGTGGATTCATTTTCCAATCTAGTAAATATGGTGAGAACAACCCTTTAGAAGGTAGTTGAATCACTACATAGGCCAAAAGAAAGGACTTTGTAATCAAAGGTCCCCCATGAGTAGGTAAAGTTATTGTTTTCGTGGTCCTCCAGTGCTACTTGAATTTGGTTTTATCCATTGAATCCATCTAGAAATGAATAGTACTTTTCCCAATCAATTTGTCTAGAACCTTATCAATAAAAGGAAAGGGGAAGGAATCTTTCTTTGTGGATTTATTCAACTCCCTATATTCAATGCATATATTTTCCATTTTCCATTATTTTTGGGAACAATGACAAGAGGAGACACAAGGAGACACCTAGTGGCTATAAGCATTTGGGTAGATAAATCCTTCTTGAAGTGGTTTTGCAGTCTCAATCTTTACTACCTCTTTTGAGTGTTGGGTTAAGTCTCCTTTGGGTTGTCTAACTAGGTGGTAATATTGTTTATAGATGTGGTGATATAGATTTTGGGGTGAATACCGTGCATAACCTTGTATTCCCAAGAAACATTTGTGGTGTGGGAGACCACAATATCTATAAGTTTCATTTATATTTATTTTATCAATTGGTTAGTGATATTTAGGGTCTTTCCTAGAAGGACCATAACTTGTTTGGTATGTTGTGGAGTTGTTTGAACTTATCTTATTATCATTTTTTAATGTATGTAGTATAGAAAATTTTACACCTTAAAAATTTCACATTATGTTTCCCCCCCCCCCAAATTATTGAGCCTAATTGACCCCATAATAACCTAAAATTATGTATTATAGAGCTCATTTGTCCTATTTTTCAATAAACACCAAGCATTGAATAAATTCATTCAATTCACATGTTTCCCCCCACAATAAGTGTCTTAGAAATTTGGGCCAAGACCCAATTTCCCATGGATGACTGAGCCTCCTTTATTACTCAAGACCCATTTTTAAATATATTTTTGGTGACAATTTAACCTTTAGAATTCAAATAATGTCATCTTCTGGAATCTAATTTTTGAGAAATTGAATAAATGCCTATAAATACCCAGTCTTTTCATCATTTGAAACTAGAGAGAAAGAGGTGAAATTAAGGATCAAATATCATTATCAAGAGCAAGTCAAGAGCACCATTTCAGAGCTTTATTACAGCAATTCAAGATCCAAGCATCGTGTCAAAGTGTTTGTGAGTTCATGTTGTCATTCTTTTGTGAAGGCTAACATCTTTTTGTAGGTCTTCAAAGAATTCAAGTATTCAAGAAAGCAAGATCTAAATCCTTGAGGAGATGTGTATGAATCCAATCCTTCAAGGCAACCATTAAAAGGTAGTGAGTTGTAGCCCATTGTGACTTCATCATTCTTTCCTTTCAATTATCCATTTATCATTGACATTTGCCATTGTGGAAGTGGAAACACTTACACAAGGTTTGACTGAGGAAAACCCCTAAAATGGTCCAACATTTCTCCTATTTGTGAATTTTTAGGTTATAGGATTGAAGAGGATTGAAGAGATATTAAAGGAAAACTCTTTATTGTTGCATTTGTTGTCATCAACCTTGTCAAGACATTTAAACTCACCTACAGAATTTATCGACGGCATTCCAATAAATTTGCAATGGAAAGCAGAAGCTTAGATCCAACACTAGAAGACCCCAAAATCACTTCAAGACACCCCTACAAAGACTCAATATCCATTGGACGACCTTGTCCTTGTATGCACAGCATAACCAATTTTTCTTTGTAGGTTTACTATCCTCTATACCTTCCAGATTTTTTGGGACGATTGTTTTTGTTTATTAGCTGTCAAGATCTTGTATTTTACATATTTAGGGCATATAGGATCATTAGGTTAATCATTCCAAAATATTTCCAAACCATTTCAACCACCAATTAAATGTAGATCCAGGATTGATTGGCTCATTGTTAGGGTTGAAAGTCAATCTATGCACCTTGTTGATCTACATCTTAATGAAACTTGGAAAAAGGCCACTATTGCATCCTAAGTTATTTGGATTTAGGACCTAGGATCCCTTTTTCTGTATTTCATTTTGGTGAACCTGACATATTACATCATAAACTTTCTAAAATTGGAATTCTTTCAAACCCTACATCTAGGTTTTGCATTGCATTGTTTGTATTTCTCATTTAGGGTTTCTTTTTTGCATCATTGAAGTCATAAAATTTTAAAAATTTGCATGTCATATGGCATCATAATTTGCATTAAGGTTTGATTCAATCATCTTTAGATCTAATTTACATTCATTACATCATTAAAGTTTGAAATTGTTAATTACATTGCATCTTTTATTTAGGCCAAAAAGTGAAAAAAAAATGCATTGTTTTGTTTCGAGTTTGCATCAAATCTTCATTTTCAAAACTTTTCATCTTAGACTCAATCAATTATTGCATGATTAAGATCTGGAAATTGCATTCCAAATTTTCCTTTATTGTTGCATATTTGCATGTGAATTACATTGTCTTAAACTAAGGAAATTCTAGAAAAGCAATCATTGTCAAACGTGTTTGGAAATAGGAGTAGTAACCTTAAAAAGCAACTTAAACATTTGTCTTTTTAGTTTCTAGAACCCTAAACAAATACTTAGATGCCCTTGGGAAACCCTATCCTTGTACAGGTGTCTGAACAATTTCTTTTCATAATTGTCTGCCTTTGTCTGCTCAGTTTCACTGTACTTGCATATCCCTATCTTGGAATCAGTAATTGCATGTTTTTAGACATTTTTCATTTAGTTTATTTAGTGAAAGAAAGTGCATTGTTTAGAATCAAAAATTTACATTCAGCAATCATCATTTCCCAATCTCTGCATCTTTTAATCAGTCAATTATTGCATTCTAGATCTAAAGTTTGAATTCAAAACTTGTCAAAACATTTTCACCTTTGTTTCACACTTGCATTTTGAAATAAATTGTCCTAAATTTAGCAAACTTGGAAAAATATCATCTATTCAACCTGTTTGAAATCAGAGAAGGAAACATTAAACACAAACATAAAATTTTATTTTTTTAGTTTTTTGAGCCGTGATCAGGCACTTAGATGCCCTTGGGTGACCCTATCTTTGTATAGGTGTCTCAGGAAACTTCTTCACATATTTTTGTCTTTTTAGTTTCATTCTATTCCTACTTGTAAATGTCTGATTTGAAATGTTGAAACAGTGTTATCACATGTGCAATAAAGGTGTCATTTTGCTTGATTTGTTGCGAATTTGGGAAAATTTGTAACATTCAAATCTATAGGACAATTGTTTACATCATGTTCTCATTGTAAAAATCTTGTGTTATCATAATTCATATTCTATTCTCAAATATCGTTGAGCATTTTAAGGTATTTTTGTTAGAAGCATATCAAAATAAGTTTATTGCCCCTCTTTTGTTGTTTTCCATTGATCTCTCTCCCACTATCCCTCCTATCAGTGAGATTATCCTAGTGAAAGAGAATACAATCTTGGAAAATCATGAAAATCATGTTTGTTCTTCTCTTGATATCTCTCCTATTTGTGACAAAGAAATCTTGTTGTTAAGAGATCCAATCATCAAGATTCATGAGAATCTTTTTTTTTTCTCTCCCCATACCTCTCCTACTTGGGAGGATAATGTTGAACAAGATGATGATATCATTGATACATTTATTTCAAAAGATAGTAGGGTGAATTACTTAGATGAAGATGTTAAGGTGAGATTAGATTTTCCCTTGATAGAAGAAAATCAACAAGAAGTCGAATTCATTAAGGTTATGAATGCACAATTGACCATTAGATCTCCCTTGATTATTGGACCTCCTAAAAATCATTTTGAACCTCCTAAGATTCCTCTAGCCATTGGACCTCCTAAGTCACCTCTCATTATAGGACCTCCTAAACCTCATGGGCATATCCTAAGCTTTGCAAAAAAACTTGCTAGTAGTCATGTGTCATGGCAACCTAGTTATCATATAGTAGCTCACACATATAACACTAAGAACAATGAGAAACCAAAGCAAACTCAAACTACCATTCTAATGTATCTCCCACCCACACCTAACATTTCGTAGTGTAGTGGTAAAGAATTTTATCTTGTTGAGCAACTTCATAACACTCCTACTAAGATATCCTTATGGGATCTATTTCAAACATTACCTGCTTACCATGAAATGCTTCAAAGGCATTGCAAAACGTTGTTATCCCTCCTAGTGTGCAACCAAATGATGTGGCACCTTTGATTGAGAACATGAATAAACCTAATTTGGACATTGTATTTCATCAAATTGAATTACCTCTTGTAGAAAGTCAAAAACAAAATGATGCTTTGATGATATTGTCTGTTATTAACAAATTTGGGATTAGGCGTACCCTTGTTGACAATGATTTGGGACTTAATGTTTGTAGTGTGAACCTGTTGGATAAAATTGGGGCAAATAAGACTAAAATCCAATCAACAAATTTGTCTATTCGTGGTTTTGACAATGTGGGAAAACAACCACTAGGTGTGATAACATTACCTATCAAATTCAGATATGTTACTTTACAAACTCCTATCCATGCCATGCCCTAGGATCTTTAATATAATATTCTCTTGGGTAGACCATGGATTCATGAAATGAATGTAGTACCTTCAATGCTACACTGTATGCTGAAATAAATTTACAAAAATAAGGTTTACATGGTAAAAGTTGACCATAAATCTAAACAGTGTTTACAAACTAAAATAGGAACAAAGGATTATCTTAGAACATTGACACCAACTACAAAAGTGGAACCTTTACAAGTTGAGGACAAAGATAAGTTTCCTTCACCCATAACAATGTTATCAGAGGATGATTAGGGATCATTAGAATTCACACCTAAATTCCATGGGGAATACAAGATTATACAATTAAGGTCAAGAAAAGAGAAGTGAAAATTATATCATTTGAATCATCAAAACCATATGAATCCACAACTTCTAGCAAAGATGATGATACAAGCTATACATCCACATATGATGATCATAAAAATTATCCCTCTTCGAAAGAAATGGAAGTTATGAAAAATGGTATCAACTTTTGAAACAATCTAGCTATAATGGAAAAGGATGTGGAGTGAGATAACAAGGTATTTGTGTCCCCATAGAACCCAATACGCAACAAACAACAAGAGGTCTTGGTTATTATCCTTCAATTAACAAATAGCATTAGTTGTTGCTCCTTGCCATGTGGTAGTTGTAGTATCATAACATGTTCACTACCATTCATGGGGGTATAAACTTAGCTTTATGAAATCATACTTTATTTTGCAAGGAGTAGTATATCATCATCCATTTTGGCTCACCTTTTTCCCTATACTTGGGGGCCAAGGGATTAGGTATCCTTGTCCTAGGTCCATTCCTTCTAGCAAGGCATCCCTTTGTATCTCCTTAAAATGTTAGTGTAGCAAGAGGCATATAGTCTCCCACTTGTTTGCATAAGAAATGGAGCCTTCTTAGTGATGACAATGTGTATCTCCTAGGAAGTGTGACCTTGTAAACCAAAGTGTGGCCCTCTTAATCCATGTGACTTGTCTCCTTTCTGATGATGTTAGCCTTGATGTTCCATAAGAGCGTGGCCTTTCTTAGCATGTGATCCTCTTTCTCATTGGTGGTAATGCTATGACTAGTGTTCCCTAAGTTGTGATTTTCTTTCCTCGACTAGTCCTCTTTTGGTGGTGATGTCATGTGTGATGTTCCCTAAGGTGTGACCTTCATGTTTTTACCAATGCCCCTTTGTTGTTTAAGATTTGTCTTTATTCGTCCCTCGTGATGTTAAACCTTGTCATATTCATGGAATCTAGCCTAATACAGCTTGCTAGCCATGTCCAAACCTTTTTATTTCATAAAACTTGGCATAATACAGCTTTCCAACCATATTTGGCATTTTTGCTTCACTTTGTTCATAGGAGTTGAACTTAGTGTAACCTTGATCATTTTGTGGCACCTTATCAAATTTATCAGGAACTATAACTCTTGGTATGGTTGACATGGGTAAACACTTGTAGACCTAGTGCATTCTTCCCATTTTTCCACCTTGTTATGGGTACACACTTGTAGACCTAGTGTGTTTTTCATTTTTTCTATCTTATCATCAGTACACACTTCTAGACCTAGTGTGTTTCTCGTCTTTGTTACCTTGTTATGGGTACACACCATGTAGACCTAGTGTGTGTTTCTCATCCTTGTCTTGGGGGCTCACCTAGTGAATAATGAACTTCACTAGCTTGTATTCCTTCCTTGTTTATGGTTCACCTAGCAGATATTGAACTTAGTTATGGTGTGAATCATAAACCCTTTTTAACATGGCCACCTAGCATAATACACTTTGCTTGCCAGTGGAAACATGTGTTTCATGAGTGATGTGTATGAATTCAGTCCTCATAAAGCATTTTCTTTGATGGATGATGTTTGGCATTTGAGATAATTTAAGATTGAGGTCTATTTGCCTTACCGACTTGAATCTTTTAGTACTAACTTTGTGTTTTGATATCTTTTTGGCATGTGTCTTATTTTTGTTTGCATTACATTTACAGCGTGTTTGTTTTCAGTTCATCATTATCCATATGTTATGTTGTATCATGTGTTTTCATCGCGTATGCTTCATGTTTTCCAACATGTATGTTTGTGTATGTTGTCTTGTTGCATATCATACATGTGTGTGTTCCTTTGTGGACATTGCCATGGGATCTTGGATCCTAGGGGATTGAGCTCTCCCCCTAGATCCTTTGCCATCCTATCTCTTCAACATTTGGACAATCGGACCCCTCTTGACATATTTTTCTACTTTAGTGAGTCTAGGTGTATTTTCATACTCATTAAAGTGGGGCCTAAATGTAGAGTAAAAAATTGTATACTTTAACAATTTCACATTATGTTTTGACCCCCCCTAAATTATTAAGCCTAACTAACCCTATAATTACCTAAAATTATGTATTTTAGAGTCCATTTGTCCCATTTTTCAATAAACGCCAAGAATTGAATAAATGCACTCAATTCACATGTTGCCCCCAACAATGAGTGTCCTAGAAATTTGGGATAGGACCCAATCATCCATGGGCAACTGAGCCCCCTTTCTTAGGCAAGACCCATTTTAAAATATGTTTTTGGTAGCAATTTAACATCTAGAATTCAAATTTCAAATGTTAGCTTTCGAGATCTATTTTTGGGAAATTGAATAAATACCTATAAATACCTAGTCTTTTCATCATTTGAAGCTAGAGAGCAAGAGGTGAAAGTAAGGAGAAAATATCATTGTCAAGAGCAAGTCAAGGTGTAACATCCCGCTATGTAACCCTGAAGGGTAAGATCCAAAAGAGGACCAGATAATTTTTTTTGATAACATAACGAATAACTTGCACACAAAGCAGTAGCAGAAATGATATACCAACAACTTACGTGGCCAAGCATGGCTGAACACAAACCAAAGGAGTGGAATAATCCACCCTCTAGAGAAAATCAAACTAGTGCTCCAACAACCTGTACGCCGGTCCCCAATGGCGGTGGCAACGCCTCCCTACCATGTGGACTCAAAAGAGGCCACCCCACCGTGCTCGGAGGTAGTCACATGGAATCCAACTCTATTTTACATTTTTAACAAGTGGTAAAAGAGAGGAAATGAAAAACGTCATTTTACAAGAAGGAACAAATTTGGGCAAAAACGAAAGTGCCCAGAAATAAAATCTACCAAAAACCCAGTTGAGATCTTGGCATTTGAACATGAAATCCACCCTTGAAATTCATTTTTAGAAAGGAGATAATGAGCAGAAAAAAAAATGTTTTTAACAAGTTGCACAAATTTGGCCAAAATAGAAAGTGATCTAAATTTGATTTGGACGCCAACCTAGTTGAGATTTGGCCATTTTCAAGTGAATCCCAAAGCTGGATTTGAGTTTAAACTAAGGGATTTGTACAGATTTTTTAAAAAACTCAAACTTCCCAAATTAAATTTTGTAACCAGGCAAAAAAGGAAACTAAACAACCAAATGCCATAGCAACACCCAGCAGCCAAGATTCCCAAAGCATTTAATACATGCACTCATGCATACGTTTATAATCTTAGAAATTCAAGGAAGAAATAGAAGAATACCTCAAAGTTTCCCAAAAATTGAAATGACATAATACTTTGCAAAGAAGACATGGTTGGGTTCCATAACAAGACAGCAGGGAGGGTATGGCAAGCTGAAACCAACGATCAGATGCCCACAAATTTCTTCTCCCCCTTTCTTCCAAACTCTTCTGCCCAATTCATGGGGGTTTCTCTTCTCCTTCCACAACAAAAAATTTCTTCCTTTCCAAAAAGAATAATCCCCCCCAAAAAAAAACCTTCTTTCATTTTATATTTTCCTCCCTAAAAGATGACTCCCAAAAACAAAATGAATAAAAGTGTCCATATATTCAAACATGGTCGCCCCCTTTTTATTAACTAACTCTTCAACACAATAAAATGAAATAAATCATTTTATTAAATAAACTATTAATGCTCACCAAGGCAATAAATTAAAATCACCAAATATACAAAGCTCCCCAAATGAGATTAACAATATCATTTAAAATTTCCAAATGAAATATATCATTCTCTCGAATGATCAATAAAAATCATTTTAAATAACATATTTAAATCTCATGAATAAAACATTTCCAAATCTCAAATCAATAAAATACTTTAAAATGCCATATATGAAATCATGAAAAGACGTCAAAGAAACCACATCAAGACATCAACAACCAAGATATATATCCACATAACATATTTATGGAAAGCAAGACAAAATACCTCAACAAAATATATTGGTAAACCACATACAACAGAAAGGTGCACCGGAACATACGGCTGAAAGGTGCTCCGGAAGTTACTATTAGGTAACCAGATGGTAAGACATCAATAAGGAAAACATTGCCCTAACAGGGTGCAGTGGGCTAGGGTAGGGGACATTTGGCCTATGACTACCTCCAGTAACTGCCATCGGGGAAGGTACGCTCAGACCTGTGAAGCCAGGTGGAGTCGGTACCTGGTACCTGTAACATACACACAACAGAGTACCTATGCATATACATATATACATAGCTGAAGCACATACTACATCCTGACTGTAGTTAACATATATATATATCAATTAGTTGCATCATCATAGCTAATCATAATAACCTTTCACTAAATCAACAATATCTAAACTCATTGTAATAGCATTTAACATTTAAAATATCAAATCAAAAATCAGAATGCTACCTTACCAGCCTGAGATTAAAGAGGTGTTATATAAGGGCAACATTTCAAAGCTTTATTGCAACAATTCAAGATCCAAGCATCATGTCAAAGTGTTTGTGAGTTCATGTTGTCATTATTTTGTGAAGGCTAACATCTTTTTGTAGGTCTCCAAAGCATTCAAGTATTCAAGCAAGCAAGATCCAAATCCTTGAGAAGATTTGTATGACTTCAGTCCTTCAAGGCAACCATTAGAAGGTGGTAAGTTGCAGCACATTGTGATTTCATCATTCCTTCCTTTCAATCATCCATTTATCGTTGACATTTTCCATTGTGGAAGTGGAAACACTTACAAGGGGTTTGACTGAGGCAAGCCCCAAAAAATGGCCAGCATTTCTCCTCTTTGTGAATGTGTAGGTTACAAGTTTGAAGAGGATTGAAGATATCTTAGAGGAAAATTCTATTTGTTGTCATCAACCTTCTCAAGACATGGAAAGTAGCCTATAGAATATATTGATGACATTCTGAAAATTTTGCAAATGGAAAATAGAAGCTCAAATCCAACACTAGAGGACCCCAAAAGCACTTCATGACACCCCTACAAAGACTTGGTTTCCATTGGGTGAACC
Organism: Sequoia sempervirens; assembly: GCA_007258455.2. Classification (NCBI taxonomy): domain Eukaryota; kingdom Viridiplantae; phylum Streptophyta; class Pinopsida; order Cupressales; family Cupressaceae; genus Sequoia; species Sequoia sempervirens. The sequence goes on along the minus strand of VDFB02271358.1, from coordinate 1,248,503,322 downwards.
TGTCCTTGTAGGCACAATAGGACCAATTTTTCTTAGTTTTATTGTCCTATGCACCTTCTAGATCTTTTGGAACTTGATTGTTTATGTTTATCAGTTGTCAGGATCTTGAATTTTACCTATTAGGGAATATATAATCATTAGGTTAATCATTCCAAAATATTTCCAATCCATTCCAACCCCCAATGAGATGTAGATCTAGGTCTAATTGACTCACCGTAAGGTTTGAAAGTCAATCTATGCACCTTGTTGATCTACATCTTAATGAAACTTGGAAAAAGGCCACCATTGCATCCTAGGTTCTTTGCATTTAAGACCTAGGATCCCATCTTCTATATTTCAATGTGTTTAGAGGGAAAGAATGTGGTTGTAGCATGTGTAAGGTAGAAACATCCCTATAAACTATTTCACCACAAAGTATAACATTTACTAAAGGGCAATGAAATTCTACTAAGAATTTCCACTTGGGTTCTTGAGAAATATATATTATGTTTCCTTCTATAATCGTGTGATTTATGTATTCGTGTGTACCAAAATTCATTTATTCCTCCAAGTTGTTGAAGTGTTGTGTTACGTTTATCATAAAAAGGGGGTCATTCTTCTCCACATTATTTGTCTCATCAACTTAATTATTTCCTAAACATTTTAGGGAAGGTTTAGCTAAGGGATACATAGATATTTTCCTTATGTCAATACAATTTGATATTGTTAGATGCACAAGACAACTAAGAGGGGGGTGAATCGGCTATACATTAAAAAATTCAATCCCTCATTAACTTTCAAGCCTTTATCAAACTCTAAAACCTCATTAAGCATTACCAGAATGTGAACATGTGAAACAACAATGTAAACACAATCATGCATAAGAGAACGCCAGATTTACATGTAAAACCCTGAGAAGGAAAAAACCATGTTGAGGATTAGCTCACATATATATGAATAACACCAAATAAAATTAGGCTCATTGTCGGGTGGCTCACTACCAAGGGCTCACTACCTAGAAGAAAGAAGAAAATAAGAAATAGCTACAAAGATATTCACTCTCGTAGAGCAATAGGAAGAATCCATCACTGCAACTCTAAGCCATCTGCAACCTTTGGATCACTACCTCTAGCAACTTCAAGCATACTGAAAATGTAGACACCTTCTACTCACTACATCTAGATTCATAGGCATTTAAATTCACACTCAAATCACCACACTTGATCAAATTCACATCACTCATGCTTTCCACACACTTCAATACAAACTCCACCTTTCATTTATACCATCTGCAACCTCAAAAAACTCCTTAAGGTCAGCCTTAATGAAACATATGCACCTCAAGTGTGCATTCACTAAATAGGTCAGTACCAACCACTTTCATAGTGGAAATAAGTGAAGGAAAACCACATAAAGGGTTAACTAGGACCCAAATATATATCAATGCACTTTGTCATGCTTCCATAAACAAAAACAACCTATGCAATTAGCACTAGCACCTAGATCGGCTAAACCTGCACTACTACTAACAAGCGACCACATGCATGCTTCTCCAAGTTTGAAAACAATATGTGAACCATGAAGCAACACTTCACAAATCCACATAACATACCAAAATATTTCAGCATCAACATACTACACTGCAACATTGCCACAACTACCTAAAACAAAGAATACTTTCATCTTGTGCATCAGGATGCACTACCACTGAACTCCAACATAAGAACTGAACTTGTAGAGCAACTCAACACTAGAAAATCCAAGAGAAGATAAATATAGACAATATAAGCATGTTCTCAAATCCGCAAGACATGAAATAACGTGGAGAAATGCAGAGAAATCTCATTCCTCCCAAATTACCTTCATAGGAAAACACTATCAAACACAACTTCCACTACCACATGATCCGGAACCTAAAACTCTAAATATAGAGCCTCTGAACACCTTTAATCATCACATTCAAACCACACAATCAAATATTCAACCATGAATAAATTTTTGAAGCACAACACTAAACACACCTCTATCACACTACGCACTCTTTTATTCAAATTTTCTCAAAATCACTTGGCAACCAAGTGAACCAACTGCAATAGTAGCACTACAAACATCTCTTCAATACATCCACCACATTTAAAAACATCAAAAATATTTGCATCTACAATATCTACTCAACACCACACTACATGTTGACATGAGTGATAACACTAAAGACAACACAGTGCAACACACTCACTGCTGACATCAATGACAACACTGCAACAATATTCATGTTCATACTATAGGTTGACACCAATGACAAAAATTGTAGCATACTTGTAATAATATCCCCCTTTGTCATTGATGGAAAAACCAGCTCTGAGAAACATCAATAAAAAAAGCAACAAAAAAAACTATCACCAACAATAGAAACTCTACATCAATCAACACTCCCCCTTACTAGGGCATCTCTTACACTTCTTTTCTTTGTGTCTTTCAAACACTATTCTCTCCCCTATCTTGAGGATTAATTTCAAACATCATTTTTTCTTTATTTTTCATACTTCATTCTCCCCCTTTGACATCAATAGCAAAGGGAAACATCTTTCCCTTTGGCACACTTGCATAATTTTTTTCTTTTTTTCTCTCCCCCTTTGACATCTATATACATCACTTTGACACCACTTGCACACTTCTCTATAGGAAACACCATCAAGCAATCATTCTCTCCACTTCTCTTCTCCATACAACTCTCACTACTATACATTATGCACTAGTCATTCTTTACTGCTTCCTCTATTGCTTGCTCTTTTCTACACACTCCCCTTAGGGACACAAGATATGTTCAATCTAGTTGCACCAATCAAAAACACTAATACCTACTCCCCCTAAGAGGTATCCTTCAACATCATCCCAGGACCAAAAAATTACCTTGAAATGCTTCATGAACAAATGCACACACTTATGCATCTAGTTGAAAAGAGGGGCAATAACCCCTAACTTCCTTTAGAGATACTTAAAAGTATCTTTAGGAAGAGCCTTTGTAAAAATATTTGCAACTTGATCCTTTGTAGGCACATACTCCAACTTCACCTCATTCTCTACAACTTTTTCTCTTAGAAAGTGATACTAGATAGAGATATGATTTGTTCTTGAATGCATTACCAGGTTCTTTAAAATTTTGATAGCACTTGTATTATCACACAAGATAGAAATATGTTCATTATATGATACTCTAATATCCTTCAATGTCTGTTCCATACACAACATTTGTGTATAGCATGATGTTTTTGTAATATATTCTACCTCTAAAATAGATAATGACATTGAATCCTACATCATATTCAACCAAGAAACCAATCTATTTCCAAGAAATAAAGAACCTCCACTTGTACTTCTTTTGTCATTTGTACAACCTATACAATCTACATTTGTATATGCACTGAAAGAGAAATCAGTATCCCTAAGATACCATAGACTGAAATCCAAAGTGCCCTTCAAGTATCTAAATATCCTTTTAAGTGTTGCAACATGTGATTCTTTGGGATCCTGAAATATTTCCACAAGACATACTGCATGCATGATATTCAGTCTAGTAGCAGTTAGAAATAGCAGTCCACCAATCATTGATTTGTACTTTCTTTGATTTGTCTTAGGAGATTCATCATTCTTACTCAATTTACAACTAGTAAACATAGGAGTACATACTAGTTTAGATTCATCCATTCCAAAATTCTTCAATATTTCCTTGACATACTTTGACTATGAAGTGAAAATAACTTTTTATGTTTGACCGATTTGTAGTCCAAACAAGAAATTCATCTCCCCACACATTGACATCCCAAACTCTTTTTGCATCTCATCTACAAACCTCTTGCACATGCCTTCATTTCCTCCAAATATTATGTCATCAACATACACTACCACAATTAGGATTTGTTCTCCCTCAACCTTCAAGTAAAGGTTGTTATTTGCAATACCCTTTTTGAATCATTGCTGCAATAAGTACTTATCCAACCTTGCATACTAAGCTCTGGGAGCTTGTTTGATTCCGTACAATGCTTTCTTCAATTTTCACACCATATCAACATTATCTAACAACTGAAAACATTTTGATTGTTCAATGTACATGTCTTCTAACTCACCATTCAAGAATGCAAACTTCACAACCATCTGATAAACCTTGAAGTCTTTCTATGTTGCAAAAGCCAAAATGATTCTAATGCCTTCCATCCTTACTGCCAAAGAAAAATTCTTCAACATCTATTCCTTCCACTTGTGATAGCACTTACAAACAAGTCTAGCCTTATTTCTGACAACTTTTCCATCCTCATTCAACTTGTTCTTGAAAACCCACTTAGTTTTTATCACATTCTTATTTGTTGGTCTTGCGACTGATTCCCAAGTCTAATTCTTCTTAATTTGAACCAACTATTTTTCATAGCCCTGATCCAATTCTCATCTTTGCATGCCTCAATTATAGTTTTAGGTTCTACCTTTGAAAGTAAAATAAAGTTTACTTGTTCCTCTATCATAGTAGTTTTTATCCTTGTCAATACACCTCCACTCTTATCTACAATGATTTGATCTTCAGAATGATTCTTTTGCACATACTTAGGAGTATTAGGGATATTTTTTGGAGCTTCTTCCTCTTCAACTATCATCTCTTTTTCTTTCTCTTCATTTTTTCTCGTTTTCACTGCAAGGGGGTTCATCAAATTCATATCCTTCTATCAACACAGAACTTTGATGTGCTTCTTCATCCACTTTGACACTTACACTTTCAATAATATTCTTCAAATTTTTATTATAGCATCGGTGTGCTTTGCTTCTTGTAGAGTATCCAAGGAAAATTCCTTCATTAGATCTTGCATCATACTTTCCTAACTTTTCTTCATCTCTCTTGATATAGCATTTGCTTCCAAACACTCAAATATTTCACAATAGGAGGTTTGACATAGCATAGCTCATAGGGAGTCTTCGAATTGTTCACTCTTGCTTGACCTCTATTAAGTATGTACATTGTAATATGAATAGCTTCTCTCCAATAGACATATGTTATATTTACTTCTTTCATCATAGTCCTTGTTGCTTCTTGAACTATTCTATTCTTCCTCTCCACAACTCCATTATGCTAAGGAGTCCTAGGAGCTAACAAATGTCTCTTTATTCCATGATCTTCACAAAAACTATTAAACTCATTGGAGGTGAACTCACCACATCTATCAGACCTTAAGCATTTGATTTTCAAATTTATTTCGATCTCAACCATAGACTTAAATGCTTTAAAATTATCTAGAGCTTGTGATTTTTCTTTGAGAAATGTCACCCAAGTCATTTTAAAATAATCATCAATTAATATCATAAAATACCTATCACCTTGAGAGCTCCTTATTTTGGTAGTTCCACATAGGTCTGTATGCACCAACTCCAAAGGACCTGCAATACAATATTCTTTAGTCTTGAATCTTTTCCTTTTTTGCTTTCCAAACTAACATTCCTTACAAATTGCATTGATAGGATTTGTAATCTTTGATAAATCTCTCATAGCATTAGCAGAACCAATCTTTCCTAGGTTTTGAAATTGATGTGACCCACTCTTCTATGCCATAGCCAACTTTCATTGATTTGAAACATAAAGCACTTAGCACCACTACCTTTGAGTTGATAAACATTTCCTTTTGTCTTTGTCCCTATAGCAACCAAAGTTTAGGATCTTCATTTTCTGATTTCACAACCATCATTTTGAAACACCAAATTGTATCTTTACTACACATCTTTCCTACACTAAGAAGATTATGTCAGAGACCCTTGACATAAAGAAAATTTGTTTTATGCTTTCCATCAAAACTAATTGAACCTTTTCTATAAATCTTAGCAAATTTTTCATCACTAAACTTAACAATACCACCATCATACTTTTGAAGTTTAACAAACTTACTCTTATCACCTATCATATGACTTGAGCATCAACTATCAATTATCCAATAATTTATTTCCTCTCTTGCATGAAAAGCAGTTACCATAGTTCCTTCAATGTTGTGACCTATTTTTGGAGCACTTCCCTTCATACATCTTTCAGAATTAGTGGAATTAGTTCCAACATTTAAAGTCATGAACAAGCATTCATCACTATCTTCATCAAGATGGTCTAATTCCTCATCATCAATACACCATTGTCTTTTTCAACATAATAACTCTTCTTGACAAATTTTCCTTTATGATCCTTATATTTTTCATTTGAAACTTTGATTGGACATTTATAAGTATAATGGCCTATCTTTCCACAATTGAAACACTTAAAAGGTAGCTTACCTCTATATTTTCTAGTGCATTTTTTCAATATCCTCACAAAATTTGCTTCCACCTCATCAAGATCATCAGGATCTGATTCATCATCCTTCTATGCCTTACAGAATTTAAAAGTAGTTTCTTTCTCTATAGCATCTTGACCAAACTCTCTTAATTTATAAGAAATTAAAGCACCAAACATCTAATCTCTAGAATATTGATCTAAATTCTAAGCTTCCTCAATAGTAGAAACTTTAGAGCTATAAGTTTTAGGAAGAGTTTTTAGTACCTTTTTCACAACTTCATTTTCTTCTAGCTTACCACCAAGACCATTGATTGCATTAACAACTTCACCTACTCTGAGCATGTAGGCTATAATATCTTCATCTTCAAATATTCTCAGGGTTTCAAATTTTTCTTTTTAATTATGCATCTTAACTCGCTTGACCTTGTAATCTCCTTAATAAACACTCTCCAGCTTTTTCCAGATCTCTTTTGCAATTTTCAAAATTATCACATTTCTAATTTTTGAATTAGAAAGTTCACTCAATATAGTATTTCTTGCTTTCCCATTGTTCAAACATAGGAGCTTTGACACCCTTCCTATGCACCATCTAGATCTACCTCAAGCGGTTAAGTTTTCTCCAAGGAACTACAGCTCTGATACCAATTGTTAGATGCATAGGACAACTAAGAGGGGGTTGAATCAATTGTACATTAAAACATTCAATCCCTCATTAAATTTTAAGCCTTTATCAAACTTTAAACCCTCATTAAGAATTAGCAAAATGTAAACATGTGAAACAACAATGCAAACACAACCATGCACAAGAGAACACCATATTTACATGGAAAACCCTAAGTAGGGAAAAAACTACGGTAGGATTATCTCACATATATATGAATAACAACACCAAATACAATTAGGCTCGCTACCAAAAAAAAAAAGGCTCACTGTCGAGTAGCTCACTACCCAAAACAAAGAAGAATAGAAGAAATTGTTAAAAAGAGATTCACTATCTCAAAGCAATAGGAAGAATCCATCACTGCAACTCTATGGCATATGCAACCTTTGCCTCACTGCCTCTAGCAACTTCAAACATACTAAAAATGTACACATTCTACTCACTACATCTAGAGTCATAGGAATTTAAGCTCACACTTAGATCACATTCGCATCATTCAAACTTGCTACACACTTGAACACAAACTTCACCTTTCATTTATATCATCTACTACCTCAAACAACTCCTTAAGGTCGGCCTTAATGAAAAGTGTGCACCTCAAATGTGCATTCACTAAATAGGTCGGCATCAAACACTTCTGAAGTGGAAAGAAGTGAAGGTAGACCACGCCAAGGGTTAACTAGGACCCAAATCTATATCAACATGCATCACCATGCTTCCATAAACAACAAACAACCTCCACAATTAGTGTTAGCACCTAGGTCAACCAAACTTGCACTAACACTAACAAGTGACCACATACACGCTTCTCCAAGTCTGAAAACAGCATGCACATGTGTCGTGGAGAAACACTTTACAACATCCCAGAATATTCTTGCATCAACATACTATACACCACAACACTATCGCAACCACTTGAAACAAAGAATACTTTCATATTGCACATGAGGATGTACTGCCACTGCAATCTAACATAAGAAATGAACTTGTGAAGCAACTCAACACTAGAAACTCCAAGGGAAGATAAATAAAAACAATATAAGCATATTCCCAAATCCACAAGATAGGAAACAACAACGTGGAGAAATGCGGAGCAATCTCATTCCTCCCAAATGACCTTCTTTACAGGAAAACACTTTGTCAAACACAACTTCCACTACCGCATGATCTAGAACCTGAAACTTTGGATATACAGCCTCTGAACACCTTTGATCATCACATTCAAACCACACAAGCATATCTTCAACCATGAATAAAAGTGAAGCACAATACTGAATACACCTTTGTCACACTACACACTCTTTTATTCAGATTTTCTCAAAAGCACTTGGAAACCAAGTGAGCCAACTGCAACAACAACACTACAAACATCTTTTCACTACATTCACAACATTTTCAAACATCAACAATCTCCCCATCTACAATATATGCTCAACAACACACTAGAGGTTGACATCAGTGACAACACTAAAGACAACATAATGCAACACACTCACTATTGACTTCAATGACAACACTGCAATAATCTTCCTATCCATATTGGAGGTTGACATCAATGACCAACTATTGACATCAATCACAACACTTGCAACGGATATAACCATGTCCCTGGTTCTACAATCAATTAATACTTCCATTGTTTATATCCATGTTCTTTTGAAGTTTAGGAGGTAAGAATTTTTTTATTTCCTTGGTTCCATTATTAAAAATTCAATAAAAAATTCCCATGATTCTACTTCAACAAGTATATCTCAATATTCATTTTGAAATGTAAAAAATTGGTTAGTTAATTTAAAAATCATAGAATTGGGTTGCATGCCTATAATGGAAAGTTTTTTCAATGTGTGAACTATCATGACATTAATTGATGCTCCTAAATCAACCAAAAAAATTGGTACTTTAATCCCTGAAATGAAGATGATAATGATTGGATTACCCAAGTCACTATATTTTGGAAAAAGTTTCTCCAACTAATAGCTCAACCAATTTTCCCTCTACCTAAATGGTGCTAAGAGAATTCCTCTTTCTTCTTTGGGTCTTAACATAGGTTTATCTAACTAATTGATTGATCTTTGGAATGTCCCTTATGCCTTTCAAGAGAAGAATTTCAATGCCTAATTTTTAGATTTCTAGGAGCAATTTAGATTAAATGAAGGTTTTAATATTTGGAGATGAGATTGGTTTCTACAAAATATCTTGAAGTCAATTGAGAAATGGTGCTTAGTTTGGAGAAGCTCAAAAGTTGATTTTAGGAGGAACTCTAAGGGTCTCCATAAAATTACGAGTTCTTTTTACATCAATTATATCTTCCCACAATTATTGTTTAGAATAATCTAAAGATTCTTATTCATCAATTATTTCAACCATAAGAGGAGAAGATCTAGGTAGGGACTTATTGTAACTAAAGGTTATTAAGGTGGATAATATTTGTCTTGGCTATGTTGTCTTTTTTTTCTAGGTAGACTATTGCACCTTGTTTATTATTTTTTGGATTGGTTATAGGTTTGGTAGGGAGCTATGGTTAATTAACTAGTTCTATTTTTTATTGATTTATATTATTATTTGAACCAATTAATAGAGGTTGTTGGTTTGGAAAGTGTCTTTGTTGTCCTTAAAATGGTTACAACATAGTAGAAATTGAAAGATATACAATTTCTAACTCTACCCACAAGACTATTTCATTTGTTAATGTGTACATGCATTAAGGAATTTCCTCAAAACAAACACAAAACTAAATAAAAAGTAACATCCAAATGCAAATTTTACCATTAAAAATATATTATTAATGATTACATAAGTTTTTACAATATAGTAATAATTTATAAATAGCTATTAAAAATTAGAGCATAAATACATATATATTATAAATCATTAATAAATATTTATAACATAGTTATAAAATTTATATAATCAATAATAAACTTTTAATGGTAAAATTTGCATATGCATGTCACTTTTTATGTAGGTTGTGTTCATTTTGATGAAATTCCTTTATGCATGTACATATTGAAAAATGGCACAATCTTGTGTGGAGTCATAAATTGCATACCTTGCAATTTCTACTCTTTGGTGTACTCAATTTAGTGTTTGTTTCAATATCATGTTTAAAGACCACACTAAGCTTTTTTCCTAAGCCTTTTACCTCACCAAATTACTAAAAAAATAGCTTTGATCCTATTTTGGTTTGTTTTTATTATTTTTGTTATCTTGTTTGAGGTTAGATTAATTTAAAATTGCAAATACATCTCTACACCCATGAATTCCTCCTCAATAACCAAAAACTTTAAACTTGTTTTTAATCTATTTTTTATGATTCCAAATCATATTCCACTAACTTTTGCAACCAATGACCCTGATTTTGTCTTTAAAAAGACCGCGTAGATCCACAAAACTTCTTGGATGCCTCTTAGAATATTCTTCCTAGTACAACCATTCTATTAAAGCTCCTCTTGATCACATTCTTTATTTTTTCTCATTTGGATACCTTTATTGATGAGGCTCATTATACACCTCTACGTAAATGAGATAACTTTATCCTTATCAAAATAGGGTATTGTCCTATGGCTATCTAAAATAGAATATTGAGAACATAATTAATAGTTCTTATTGTTAGAGTAAAATAATTATTATTTAATTGTTTATTTTACTTTATGTATTAATCCATCTTAGATGGCGATGTGTCACTTGAAGAGCTAGTTCAACTCTTCAAGGATGTGTGGCATTTCTCATTTTCCATTTGGTGGAGCATTGTTGCCACCTTGAGTTGAGCATTCCTACAATGACTCAAACTCGTCATCCTATATGTACATCCTCCTCATTAAGGATTTCACACACTTTTGATCAATCATTTAGCTCTTTTATCACATTGTTGTTTTCAATCTCATAGTTTAAGTGTGCACTTGCTTGACTTGTGTGACTTGTTGATACTAACAATCAAGCAAAGATCTTGCAAACTCTAACACTTATAATATAGCAATTTAAGTTGCTCACACACTTGATTGAAATTACTAGAATTAAAATTCTTATGTCGAATTAAAATTGTAACAAAATTAAGTTCAATTTATTACATTTGTTATTTTACTACTACTATGAAAAGAAATATATTCTACCAACATCAAAGAAAACTTTTGTTATTGAACCATTTTCTCAATAATTTGTGGCATGGAAGTAAAACGAAATGTATGACTAGAAGATAAATAGTTTAATTGATCTACTAAAACATGAAAACACACTTGTAGGAGACTTACTATAACACTATAGCAAACTGAGCTACAAAATAAATAAATTACACAATAATGTTAAACTACAAATAAAAAAGCAACCACACAATAACTAGGCTACAAAATAGAAGGAAAACCACAATAAACAAAATACTAGACTACACCTTTGTTCCCCTAGGTGAGCTATCCCTTGCTCCTTTAAAGGAATAAGATTGAACTCACAAATAATGCAAAAGGAATATTTTTTTTCAAAATATAACTAAATTTTATGTCACTACTTATGTACCAAAAAATCTTCCTTTTCCAAACAATTGCAAATATTGTTCTGGTACATTATGGATTGGCAAGACTGGAACCAAGAGAAGGGGAGACCTAAATCTCATCCCAATCCTCCATGCTTATATTCTTCCAACACTTGCGACATTGCTTTGGACCTCCAAAGGCTCCATCATAGGTTGGTAGGGGAGATAATCTCCCTTTTCTTAAATATTTTGGAAGACCGCCTCACCTATCTAAGCATGTTGAGTATGTAGGGTCAAGTTTTTTGTCCATGACTTCTAGGGCTTCATAACATTGCTCAAGATTATCAATGTATTCTACCTACATGACAAGGTCATGAGTAACAATTCTAAATGTTTTATAAAATCACCTAGCTCAAGTTCTTATCCCTCATGAGTAGGCCTCTTGTTTTCTCTTAAGCATTGTACTTGTTCACTCTATCATTCTAGGTGGCTTGGTTTTGTAAAAGTGAAATGAATGACTTTATCTACAATCTATAACAACTATATTTATTATGAAGTTTATTAGGTGCTTGAGAGGACACTTGAGTTAAGAATTCACACAAGCTCTTCTACTCAAAAGAGTTTATATCTATAGGCTTGTAAAAATTGTATGGCATTAGTAAAATCATGTAACAAGTGACATGACATCCTCAATATCCACCAATGTAAAAATTGTCCTTGAATAAATATATCATACAATTGGGAAAGTCTTATGTAAGCTAAGAGAGCTTCCCATATTTTACAAGTTATATCTAAGTTAGGCTCTAGTGCTCTATTAGTTATTTACAAAGTGTCTGGATGTGCTTTTAGCCCTATATTATTGTTGTTTGCATGTCTCAAAAAGTTGTACCTTGCAATCTAATATTGCAAATTAGAAGAATGTGAATGTTTAAACATTCAAACTTGAGAGGTTCTATTTAAATCATCTTGTCCTCTTTAGTAGGAGGTTGTAATTCTAGCAATTCCTCTTCCAAGTCTAAAAACTGGTTTTCTACCTTAGTTTAAATTATTCTTCTTGGATTTTCTCATGGATAATAGTGAGAGGACTCATCAAATTCTTAGTGAATGTCTCAATATTATCATCTCTCACTAAGAAAGATTCTTGTAGAGATTCAATTTCAATATTTTTCTTTGGTTCCAATTCATATCTTAATATAATTTTAAACTATTTTTCTTCTAATTTGTTATGTCAAGAAAAAGTGGTAGAATCTCTACATACTAACATTTAGCTTATTGATTTCTTCATATTGTTAACTAATCAAAAATTCAACTCTAGATAGCGCAACTACCTAGAGTGTTTTTTTTTTTCTATTGGGAGTTCGGCTTCTATATCTTCTTTTAGGTCTATAGAGGTGCTTCCCTTTTGTATAAATTATATATACAAGGTTTTCTAGAGGTTGAAAAGGTGTTTCATCTCTTGTTGGGTTGATAAGACTAGGAGAGAGGATCTCTAGAGCTAATGGAACTTCTTCAAAATCATGAACATCATCCAAAACATCTCCAAAAGGAACCAATTATGCCATACTGTGTATTGTCAGTGATGCCAACAATACATTTTTCTTTGAAATGGAGACTTCTTCTCAATCGTTGTTAGTCTTTCCCCTATTAGAGTAAAATAGGAAAATCACCTAATTTATTAAGTCCCCATTTTAATTTATCATACTTAAATTAAGCTTAGGCATGTGTTTCTTTGTCTCATAGCATAGGATGAAGATAAATTCCATTATCTACTTTTATCTTCACCTAGGGTTTCATCTAGGGTCATTTTTTTTGTTTTTTCCTTTTATAAGGATTCATTATTGTATATATGAATGCTTCACCTAGACCTACTCAAACATGAACAAACAATCAAACATTAGTCCCTAAACAAGTGTAAACAAGCATTCCCTATGAAATTCATTTTAACACAAGAACATGAAAACAAAGTAAAATACCAAATAAATTACTAATGAAATACTATTCTAATGCTCAAACCAACATCCCATAGGGGGATTGGTGCTTCTTTGATGTGGAAAGAATCCCTTTCCCAATCCCTTGATAAGCTTGATGATGGATGTGTGATTCTTGATGCAAAATGTCAATAACCTAGCTATGGATGATGAAATTCTATGCTAACTTGGATGAAATTGTGGATGAAATCATGGATGCTTTGAACTCAAATGACTATAATGGATTTACATGAAGTGTCCCTCAACTCAATAGAGAATACCTCTATTTATAAGGAAGATTAATTGAAGAGTGAAGAATGGCGAGAATGTGGGATTAAAAAAGGGACCAATGGCATTGTGCTACTTGTCAACTGCTAATGAAGGGAGGTGGAGCACATTTTGAACAATGTGCATGTTAAATGTATGTAGTTGAGATTTGAAAGCCAAGAGGTGGCTTGTGTAAGAGGAGGTGTAAGAGCCTTCAATGCAAAGGTGGAGGACAAAAGTCTTGTGGGAGGGAAAATTCAAATGGGTGGAATATTCTAAGAATATGTCATACTTGAATGAAAATAGGGTAATTTTAAATCAAATAAATTGATTTACATGTGCAACTTGGTTAGGTTGACTTACCCAAGGGTGGAGTTAAAAGGTAGAGGAATGGGGGAAAAGTGTTAGGAGCTAACTTAGATGAAATTAGTTTGATTGTGACATTTAATTTAAATGTTTGAGTTTATTTAAATCAAATGAGAGGATATTGGGATATTAGTATTTTAAAATAAATATACTGATTTATTTAATTAAAGGGGATGACATTAGGATTTTAATTAAATAAAATTGATTTATTTATTTAAGGAAGAACATGAGGATTTTAATTAAATAAAATTGATTTATTTAATTAAAGGAAGAATATGAGGATTGTAATTAAATACGATTGATTTATTTAATTAAAGGAAGAATATTAGGATAATCTGGTCTGATTAAAGGAGGAAATTTTGATGAATTTAATTGATTAAATAATTATTATTCAATTAATTGGTAACTGTGGAAGTGATTAAGGAAGAATCAATGTTAGTGAATCAAGTGCATGATGTCGATCAAGATATTTTGAGTTTATATAGTATATTGTAATATTTCTTTTTTTTGGATCAATACAATTCTAAAGGTTGCATAATAAATCAACAAAAATTAAGTTTGTGATAGGTGTTTTGGTTACAAGTAATTACTAGGAGTTGTGGAGTTCAATAATCAACTCCAACATGGTATCAAAGCACCAAATTTGTGACTCCATTTTTAAAAAGATTGACCTTCAAAAAAAATTGGAGCATCGTAGCACAAAACATACATCATTGTGTCCAAAACGTCAAAAACTCTAAAAATGTCTATCCAAATTCTCAAACCTGAGCAAGGAATATTTTGGAAAAAAAATAAGGTCAGAAAAACCTAACAAATAAATTATGTGCATATGTATGAAATCCATACACCATACGGGCCATAGTATGCATACAAATCCACCATTACTATGCAAAAGATGTATAGGTAGGAGCATGGTCAAAAAAATTGCAACAAATGTTTTGAATTGGCTTTTTGGTGGTTAATAGTTTTTTTGTGATGCAAATAAGTCTCCAATTGTTTACAAGGAATATTCATTAAGGGCCTATCCCATAATTTTTTAGATCCCCAACCCCTAGTTGATAACAGGCTAGTGGGGGCTACACTCCCTACCCTAGAACCACAACCTCCGAATCGTTGCTAGTAGAGCACTTGGTCACCACTAAAAACCCCTAGGTTGACACCTCCCCACCACCCTATCACTACTCAACCCAATCGTTGTCGATCCTATGAGTTATGTTGCCTAATGAGCCACCATGGTTAGTAATGTCGTCAAAGATCCACCATCCCATTACCAACCAACCACCAAGAGGCTACCCAACCCTAGTTTGCATGCCAAATGAGCTATTTTTTATTTTGGCTATACTTGGGCAAACATAGTCAATTTTTTTGCAAATGAGGTATTGTTGGAAAGCTAGTTTTGTGTACTTTCTAATGATCTAAGTCTCATTATTAAATCTTGTTATTAGTACATTACATTGCCTATCAAAGTCAAATCATTAGTTTTGTCTCCCAGGATCATAACTTTTTTCCTATATCTCCAATTTTCATGATTCTTGTGACATTGAAAAGATATTTCAAAGAAATTCATATCTTGTTAGCCCCATGATTTCTGTTGCACCAAAAGATCAACCTATTAATGCTTGATAACTGCCAAAGTTAACAAATCACAAGAGGTGGTTAAGCCATGTCACGAATCCTGAGGGGAGCGATGACCATCTACCAACAATCTCCCCCTCAACGTTACTCGAGGGGATTCAAACCTAGCACCTTTGGCTTTGATACCACTTGTTGGCCCCACAATTTTCATTGCACCAAAAGATCAACCTGTTAATGCCCAATACAACCGCTAGAGTTAACGGATCCACGAGGGGCGATTAAGCCATGTCACGAATCCTGAGGAGAGCGTTGAACATCTACCAACATATCTATCCATACAATTTTTCTAGAATCTATCCCCAAATATTTTTAGTCAATTTGTTATTATTTCACATTCTTGTTGATTACTTGGACATCTTAGCACTTGAAAATGTTTTGTTTGCACGAGATGAATTCATTTGAGCTTATCTATATATGCATTAAAGTTATTAGTCTGATTTTATCATTTGAGAAGGTATTATGAATTTTTATATTCATCTTTTTTATAGTAATCATACAAAAAGATAATTATGTGTCTTGGAAAAACATCCTAACGCATCTCAGGTGGCTTAATATTTGGTCTTATCTTGATGGACTCATATCTACACTAGACACACCAAGAAGTAGGTTACCATAGGGTAGTATAATTGATCATGTTGTAGGATAGATTTATTCTAGTGCTAATCTTGACACTGTGTTGTATCAAACATTGATTATCCCCACACAATTTGGACTAGACTTTGTTAGTTTTACGGAGACCCTCATATATTTCCATTCCTAAAAGATTGTATTACAGATTGTCACATTCCCCTTGATGACACAAATAGCATATCTTTTGATGATGATACTTTAGAGGAGCTTGAGTATATCATAGGTCTTACATGTTCCAACGATTCAAAGGCTTGTCTCCTTGCTCCCACTCCTACCAATATTACATCTCTATCTTTTGTTATTCCTTATGAGATTATTATCACTACATTTATAACCCCTATTGATTTAGTACAAAAGGACATTCATCATCTTCCAGACATGTAGCTACTTGGGATTCATATCTATCAGACATATCATCCTTGTTTGTGGAGTATCTTATTATAGAATTGAAGGATTCATTTGAAGACATTCATCTCCTCTTCAATAACAACCACATCATCGGTGTTATCCCATTATCATTATCTTAGGAGCTTTTTTACATCAATCTTCACAAGATTATGGATTAGCATCAGTTGACCCTAACATATGGACATTTGAGCATTTTTTAGAGACATACATTTGGATTTGGATTTTTTATTCATCCAACTTATGGGAATGGGTTCTCCAATCACAAGTGGATCTATTTCTTCCTAAGGGTAGAAATGTTGTTTGTAAGCAATAGAATTGATAGAGAAGCTACTTCTTTATGGGGGGATTGATATTCTCATCATCTCTCTCCTATTAGGTGACATTCATTTTAGTTATGTAATAGAAGTACTTAGGGGGTCATATAGAGTCATTTTCTTCTTTCACTAGTCCACATTTATTTATTTTTGAATTGTGGAGGGGTTTTTCCCATGAGGTTTTCTCATTTTCTCCAATTAGAAGAGATTTATTTATTTCTACATTGGTACCTCATCAAGCCTTGTAGTTGAGACTCATCCATGTATCCTTTCATGCATTTCTCATTAGATTTTTACTTATCCCTAAGTTTTTTATAAGGAAGAGCAGGTTTTGAAGGGACCCCAAAACCCTTTACAAAGGAGAAAAGCTGCAAGAAAGACTAAACCTGAAGAGCCCACAGCCCAAAAAAACCAAAATGTTGAGAACAGAAATTAACAATGAGACCCGTCAACAACCCTAAAGCAAAACATCAGCAACAAGGTTGAACAAGCAAAAGAAACAGCATAGCTACAACATCTTTTCCAGAACATTAACCAAGGCCAATGACCCCTCGTGCATCTCCATCACATCCTTGAGCTCCTCAAACGAAATAGCAGCCCACTTCTTGGTCTTGCTCGTTCTCAAACACGGGCCAACATCCACATCCTTTTCCACAATTGGAGCAGGATCCTCATTCTTCTCCACCATATTCGAGCAATTCACATCATCCATAGCCTTCTCAATATCACCCAACTCTAGGGGTTTACCAGTCCATTTCAAGGCTTTCTCATTTAAAACAGTGAGGCCCTTAACAGTCGATTTCAAGGAATTATTGCTAATGTTCACTACAATGTTCAAATCATCAGACAACTTGCTAATTTTGTCCTCAATGTTAACTAATCTCTCCTCAAAATTCTTGTGGACCACCAATTCCAAAGAATAAATCCTCTCCTCATGAGTATTACCGAAGCGATCAACATCCACAACAATTTTATCAAGCATAACATTCATGGTTTTGACCTTGCCTTTAATCACCCATTCCTTCTAGTTACTATGCACTAGCACCACACAAACATCTTGCCAATTCTTCACCTAGACATTGAGCTCCTTAACTTCTAAGAAAATCCATTTAACCAGAGAAAGCAAGTTGTGAGTTCCATCCTCAGCCATCCTACAAAACATGCCCATGTTAACCTCATCCCAATTAACAGGAGGCGCAACTTTAGAATCAAAATTCTGAACAGGGTCCTCCCGAGGCTCCTCATTATCCTCCTTTTCTTCCTCAATAGGGAAATCCTAAGTCGTACTCAAGGGTGTATTGGAACAAAAAAAAAATCACCTAATTAATTAGGTCTCCTTTTTAATTTATCATACTTAAGCTAAACTTAGCCACGTGTTTTTTTGTCTTATAACATAGTTTTAGGACACGTATCATGATCCAATTTAATCCTCACCTAAGATTTCATTTAGGGTTACTTTTTTATTTTTTCCTTTTAAAAGAATTCATTATTGTATATTGTAATAATTTAGATACTCTTTTGAATCAATACAATTTCCAAACTTGCAAAGAAAATTAAAAAATATATATCTTTGTGATAGATGTTTTCTTTGCAAGTGATTTCAAGGAATTGTGGGGTTCAAAAATTGACTCCAACTAATTCCTTATCATCAAAATCAAATATCATAATCTAGTCTTGCTACCCCAGCTTTGGAGGAGGACTATTTTATCTTCTTTTCAACTAATTTATCTAGTATTGCTTACTCTAGAGGTGGTTTTTCTATAATTAAAGGTTTCCCTCTTCTAAAGTTGGCAACTTTGAAGGTGGGTGTTATGAGGATCAATCAGAAATGGCTACATATGATTCCAGAATTCATTTTTGGTTTTTAAGCTTCCCCTCCAAGAATTTCTACCATTTCCTTTCTTTATCTAGTTTATGTAAAAAGTGGTGTTTGTATATTAATTAGATGAGGCCATGTTAATTCAATAGCCCCACTCCCTATTATATTAGTTACCATTAGTTTTATAAGGAGGCAAAGACAAATCATAAAAAAATACCATAAATTCCTCTTTCTTTGCACCATACGTTAAGTTGTTCAAAATTCACATGTTAGGCCCTGCATTGGTTTCATAGTATCCATCACACATAAAAAAATTCATTGTCTATATTATAGTAGTCTTCTACTACTCTAGAAGACTCTTTATTGATTCCCTTGGTCTCTCCTCCTTTCTCCCTCGTAACCAAGCAGGCTTGCGCCCACCTTCCTTATGGAATATTCCAATTATTTCACTGTATCAAGTTGCTCTATATTGAAAGAAATCCTACCTGTTGTGTGGTCTCACAACACGCCCCAAGACTACAAAGCTTGGGGACTCAAGTTCAAAATTTACTCTCTTAGCATGGATCAGAAGATAATAATTGTGAAGAAGAGCTCAAACTACTTTTGAAAAGGTTTAAATGGAAGGAATTTTCGAGAAGCCAAGTAACCGAGTTTTCAAGAAAATTGAGCGCAAATGTATGATATGGTTGGTTGGTTCCAATAAGACGAAAGCAAAGAAAATTACCACCATGAAAAATAAAGGTTCATGGACACAAGAGTGAGATAAATGAGATGTACCGCCAAAGTTTTGCAGTTAAACGGAGTTTTGTTGAAGGTTGTTTAAGTGGTAACACAGAAGTTCAGGTATTTGGGAACCAGGTATCCAAGTATTCAAGAAAGTATAGCAACCAAGCTAAAGTTCAAAACCACCGCTTAATTCTTCTAGTAATATTAAATGTCTAAAAACTGCATCAACTAGTATTCTCGAGAAATTACAAAATGTGTTGATTTAATTATTAGGATCAAAGGAATGGGTTTTGAATGCATTTAATTTTAATAATATTTCTTTTGATGCAATTAGTTGAAAAATAAAAGTGATGCATGATGTTTTAATTGCAAGAGTGATAGGTGGTGGACTGCAATTAGGAAATGGATGGTCAGGAAAATTGATCACACGAGTGAATCGTACAATGAGGCAAAGTGGAAGTTGCACGGTCTGGAAGCGTGTACACGAGAAAAGTGTACGATGCAAGGATGCGAGTAACCAAAGAACCGGGGACCCGAGTTTTCTTTGGAGAGCGGGCATCGCGCAAAGTTTTTCAGTGTTACCTCAAGACGAGTTTTTCTTGAACCCGAAGCGTGGGGGCGAGAGCATAAGGCTGGTGGATTAAAATTTATATATCCACTTGATTGCTTTGAGTATCCAACTAGTCCCTACATTTTGTTTGACAATTCAAGGGGGCCCAATCTACATCTGATATTAGTTTCAAAGTGTCTTTGAGCAAGAAAGAAGAATATTCCAATGTGAACTGTCATGTGCCACGTGTTGCCTTATGATTCATTTTCAAATCTTGTCATGTGTTCTTTTGAAACTCTTCGACAACCTTGTGTTCTATAAAAGGTCGAGAGTTGTTTTTTTAACAGAGGTTCAAAATTTGTGGAACGTCAATGGACATAAGATTGGTTTCACTAATTTTATTTCTATTTTTCTATTTTTTGTTCTATTCCAGTTTTAAAACTTGCATTCTCCATTGAAGTTTGTAAATATTAAAGCCAATTTTAGATCTATTTCCTGATATGAAATCTTATGTAGCTTATTGTTTGTTCCTATCGAAGAAGCCAATGTGTTGCGCCAGATTTGGGTGCATATTAACACTATTTGGTGATAAATGATCTCATTTTTCATTAAACTCTTGCATCATTATATGCCTAGCTATGAAGCAATTTGGTGAAGTGTAGAGTGTTTTTCCTTTGGTTTATTCTATTTCATGGTGTATGTGTGGATAATAGTTGGGAGATATCCTTTAATTTTAGGATTTTTACATGTTTATTTTAAGTAGATGTTAAATATTTCCTACAAATTCTTTGAAATGTTTGAATTCATGAAATATTCTTGTAAATCATTCGTATTCATGAAGTTGTGGAGCAATACATGTTAAATCTGCTATATATTTACAATAATCTGCTTGTTATAACTATAATTAACCTTAAAAACCAAAGATCCATCATGATTAAAAAATTTGCACAACGAACCCTAAGTGAACCTAGTGCATCAAGACCTAACATTCCCAAGCCTTGGGATAGCTAAGATCGTCTTTAACTAGAAAATCTTAGTGATTCTTTCAAGTAAAGAGGTTCTTATGTTCATTTGAGCAAAGATTTATCTACATGGTGTGCATAACAACCACGTCAACACTACCCTTCTATACGTAATCCAAAAATGGAGGTCAAGGTTGCAATAGTTGCCTTAATTCTCTTCTCGTTGACAATGGAGTGGGAGCCATCAAAGTTCTAAATGACTTCCTTAAATATGTCCTCATTATACCCTTTAAAGTTTTATAAAAATTCTAACCACCCTATTGCCTTCAAAAATTTTATAGCCTCTTTATTTTATTGTAATGGTTGAACTAATTCTAGATTGGCCTTACATATTTTCCCATTTTTCTACTCTAATTGGTGAGTGGTGATAGCTTAAGAGCAATGAACAAGAAATTGCTAGGCAAGGGTTTGAAAGATGTAATTTCAAAAGGAAGCGATGCAAGACTTATGGCAAGGAAGTGTGATGAAAGACTCCAAAGTGTAAGATGTTAAATGCAAAGCTATCATGTCACTAATGTGCATATGTTAGGCTACACTTATACCCATGATAATAAATGTGCTTAAATTTGAAATAATCGTTTGTAGTCTTGCAATTACTTTTTCCATACTTGAGCATGTACAAGTAATAATTAATTTAGGAAATCATGATTTCTTCTTTAAATGGATTGTATAGACACCTACTCAACTAAGAGTTTGGGGAACATAAGTGGTTTTATTTATGGCTCCAAAGTTCCTACAATGTGGCCTTGGCTTTAAATAACACACAATGACAAGCTTTGGTGTGGTGGACCTAAGAGCAAACTTTGAAGTAGAGAGGGTCTAGACTTATTTGGAGTGAACTCAAAAGTGGTATTGAAGGCTCTAGCATGGTGTTGAAATGAAAGGTCCTAAGTAATACTAAAGTGAAGACTTTGGACTAATGTTGAAGTGAAGAATTTGGAGTGGATAAATGAATTGAAGAAGGTACCAAAGGTATCACTAAAAAATTTCTCTAGACTTATTGCTAAATACGAAATCCCAAAGATTTTTCTAAAAAAGGGGCTTTGGAGGTTCTACCAAAAAGAAGACTACAAATTTTTCATTGAAAGGGGTTCTTCAATTTTTTTCTAAAAGAAATCTCTACATGTTTTGCTAGAAAATTGACTTCAAAGTTTTCAGTGAAGAAAAGTTGACTCTAGAGTTTTTGTTGAAAAGAAGGCTTTAGAGTGATGAAGCAAAATAGACTCCAAAGTAATGAATACGAGTAGAATTTAGAGTAAGGAAGTTAGAAGTGAACTTTAAAGCGATGAAGAAAACGAACTCTAAAGTGATGACGAAAATGAACTCTAAAGAAAAGAAGTTGAAAATGAACTCTAGAGTGATGGAGAAGGCCAACTATTGAGAAATTATAGATGAAATTTGAAGTGATGTAGATGATAGTTAACTCTAGAGTAATGTATCTAAAGGCTTTAGTGTAATTCAACTAAGAGAAGAGATGTCATTTTCTAGTTTTTAACTCCTTTTTTTTTTCCTTTTTTGGGAAGGAGACATGCCATTTCTAGTTTTCAACTCATCTTTATTCAACCCTCCTACATGTTTTCATAGATTTTTGAGATAGAAGAGGAGTACCCCTTAATACAATAAAGGTTTAGTTCAAGATAGATTTTTTTGATAAATTCCTCCTTGATGTATGGACATTAATATAGTTATAACCTATGCCCATTAACCAATAGTTTTATGCTATCTCCACATATTAGTATTAGCTATACTACTACACTGTCAAAAAAATTGACCTTGTGGTGTTGGAACTGTAAAAATCTAGGATTGTTACATTGGTTTTCATTCATCAATTTCCAATTTTGATCCTATTGAATGCATATTTCACCCATTCTTGCCTTATTGTCCCAGTGAATCCGTTGGGTCATGCATATTTTTCATTTTTGGTCATTTCGGTATAGGTCTCCCATTGTCTCCCCGACCCACCGTGGTTTTTCTGCTAATATCTTTTGTTTCAGGTGTTTCGGTGTGACAGCAGTGAGGTCTCCTCGATCCGTTTTTCTCTTAGCAAACGTTTGTCGCCTATCGGCAGGATGTTTCTCTTGTGTTGGCGATAACGGAGGCATTTATTGGCATGTGTTATAGCTATCGCGATAGGGTCTCACTGATTTCAATGTGTCTTCCCGACTTGTGCTTGGAACGATTCATCGGCGAAGAGTCGGGTCTTCATTGATGGGTCTTGGCGATGTGCGTGTGTTTCATCGACAGAGCATAAGGTTCTTTCAAGTGGCTTTCGGCATAGGTATTGCTCTGTCTCGACAACGCAGGGATGATTGGTGACTTTCGGTGAAGTATTGTTCTCTATAGGAGGTTCCCCCGACATCGATTTGTCTTGCCGATCGCTCGAGGGGTATTCTTTTCGGTGAGAATGCCTTGCAATCTTGGTGAAGTTGAGTATTATAAAGGATAGCTTGGTGTGACCTATGTTTTTTGGTGTATAGTCTTGGCAAGGAGCCTCGGGTCTTGCCGAATGAAGTGCAGTGTTGGTTTATCGGCGAGACATTTGGGTGGTCACAATGACATAAAGTTACATGATGACCTTTGGTGAGAAACATGGTAATCGGTATTGGGTTTCCCCAATACCTGATGGCTATAGCGATGCAGATTAAATAAATTATGCAGTTCGGTTGGAGATTTCTTTTGTCCTGGCGACTTGGGTATTGAGTGCCTCTTGGCCTAACATAGTGATCTCGATATATGGTCTCCTCGAGAGCGATGGGCTACGGCGATACTTCTTGTTTTCAATGAAACTCAGAACGGTCTATGTGACATCTTACCGACCCGGGTGAGCTACGGCGAACATGAATATAGTGGACCCGAGATGGTGGCGTTTGAATTGCCTTCGGCAGGACGATATGGGTGTCTCACCGACTGCTCACTAGTGAAAATAGATTTTCATAATCTTGTGACCGACGTGTTGAATGTTTTGAGACCGTTACAGGGCGACATTTTTTTGAGCTCGAATCTTGTGGAGGGCCGACATAATATTTTATTTTGATATTTTCCTCATGCTGGTGTATAAATAAGCATGTTGTAGTTGTTAAAAAAAGGGGGGAGACATTAGATTTTCGATACACTGCAAAATAGATACAGTAGAATAAAATTATCAGACCAGAAGCTATTGTTGCATGATTTTCACAATGGAGGTATTTATGAGATTCAGTTGATGTTGCTGCATTTTCTCTAGTGTCAATTATCTGTTGAATTAAAATGAAAAATACTGCTAAGTTGTCTCCATGAATGATTTTTCTGGTTGTTTACATTAACATAGCAAGTTTATGTTTGATTTATCGATACACATTTGTTGTATTTGTGTGGTCAATCAATTGGTTCTTTCAAGCAAAAATTAAATCCTCTTATTGATCAAAGTAATTAGAGAAACTCATTTTGGATTATTGAAGTAGAACTTAGTAGTTACATGGTAGCATGTTTATACAAGTTGTAAACAAAGCATATGTCAAATAATTTGTCTCTTCTCCAGAAAGTGTTGCTTATCATGATCTCATTTGACTCCGCATACCCAACAAGGCACTAGTCTCTACACATCATTATAAACTCATTCTGTTACTTTTAATTGAGTATTTAGGACTTAGAGCAGAATATTGTCACTGTTTTCAAATTGAATTTCATTTGTTCACTCCCATGTGCCATTGTGAACAAGTGTTATAAGTGGATTGATTGCAATTTAAGTCTGCATTATTCAGAGAGGTACACCCGCCTCGGTCTTGCAGCGCCTAAAGAGTAGAAGGTTTGATTATTTCAAACCTTGTTTTGTTACCCTGAAACATCGTGAAAGCTTGGCAACCTTTTATGGTTAAAACCTGTGTTTTTGAGAGCTAACATGTGGACTCAACTAATGGGTCAAAAGTTTAGACCTTAAAATATTTACACCTAGAATCAAACAACAAAACCTAATCCCCTATTTTGAACTACCTATTATGGATGCAGTGGCCATGCCAAAAAATTTATTGTTACTAGTTGAGTTTGGTTTGCTATAATGCATTGTCTCATTTCATCCAATTCTTTTAGTTGCAATTCCCATTCATGTCATGTTGGTGCCAAATCTAACCCTTTCATTATTATCCTAAGTGTCTAAAGCTCAAATCCAATTAGAAGGATTAACTTCTTCCTAAAATCCACCTCATATGGAGTAAAACTCATGGTTGACTTCCAAGTGGTATTATAGGCCCAAACAATCTCATGTACCTTATTTAACCAAACCCTTATATTATTTGTTACTGTCTTTATGAGTATCTATTCTAATTTGTTGTGTAACTTCTACTTCATTTGCTATATTTAATACTATTATATAAAGGCTTAGATAAGATTAAACAATGAATTGTGGCTCCTAATCTTAAACAATAGATCTAGATGCACTAAACATTAAGAATATATTATCATACAAAAAGATAGCAACCTATTCTTCTCTACAAAACTTCATATCCTGGAATTATTCCCATTTAGTCACATAATTTATACACACAAGGATGTAATCTCTTCCTTAGGATGCTAGTTCAATAGGTCCAATAAAATCCAATCCTAATTTCTTAAATATTCAAGAACCACTTGAGGATAGAGGGGCATCTTATTAGAAGAGGTAGGCTTCCCCATTCTATGGCTCTTGTCACGTTGCCTTAGATAACACTTGACATCTTTATGCAAAGAGAGCTAATAAAATACAACATCAAGAACTTTATGTATCATTATTTGGGCTAAATAGTATCCTCCTTTTGGTTCATAATGACAAGCTCTAAGGATGTCATAGAGTTCAATACAAATGTGCATAAGAGAAGGTTGACCACATTTAAATATTATTCCATTTAGCAATTTAAACATTACACAATCTTTAACAAACTTTTGTATTTTGTTTAATAGTAAAATAAAATGATAAATCCCTTGTGGCTAAATAATTATCCATGTCAATAAACCATGGCGTGTGAGTTGAGATAGCAAACAATTGTTCATCTAAGAAGTCATCTTTAAAAGGTTCATGGTCCTCCCCTATAACATGCAATCTTGGTAAGAAATCAATGATGTTAAATATTTATGAGTTTGTAAATATACATGATTATGTTATATCTAGTAATGTAGTGACATAATTTGTTGATGACATACCCATTAAAAAACTCTCTTTGAGTTGCCTATTTCGTTTAGTCGTGTTAAATTCTTTCTGTCATAATGCATTGCATACATTCCATCGCCTACTTTTTGTCGTAAACCTACTCCTATGGCATCATTAGAAGCATATGTTTGTATCTAAAAAGAAAAGTTCTAATTGGCACCTCACAAGACTAGAGCAAAGGTTATTTTTTCTTTGATGATGTTAAAGGATTGAAATTTTCATCAATCCACAAGAACTCATTGTCTTTACAATAGTGGTTTTTTTAGTGGCTAATATTCGCCAACTGGCTAATAGTTGAAATTTGGGAATCCAAAATTGGCTAATAATTCAAGCTACAACCCGACTTGAATCGCCATATTTTTACAAAATTTTATTATAGTCTTTATTTAAATGACCAAATAATTTATTTTATTAAAAATTTAACTCAAAAATTTGCCACAATATTTAATACAAATTAAATCATATTTGCAATTCATTGTCTTTACAATAGTGATTTTTTAATGGCTAATATTCGCCAATTGGCTAATAGTTAAAATTTGGGAATCCAAAATTGGCTAATAGTGCAAACTACAACTTGACTTGAATCGCCACATTTTTACAAAATTTTATTATAGTCTTTATTTAAATCGCCAAATAATTTATTTTATTAAAAATTTAACTCAAAAATTCACCACAATATTCAATATAGATTAAATCATATTCGATTAAATTTTATAAATTATAATAGAAATCTATATTAATTCACCAATAGCATATTATAATTATTAGTTGTTTTACGACCATATTCCTAATCTTTAGTTTCCATCATTGATTTATAATAAAATCTAATGGCCCTTGTTGCATTTCATAAGGTAAAATGTATCCATGATCGGTAATGCTCATGTGGCCCACAATTTTGGGTCTCATGAGCAATATAGATTACGCATAAATTTTAGCTTGTGGTCCCCATGAGCATTACAGATCATGGATATATTTTACCTTACAGAGTATAACAAGGGTCGTTAGATCAATGATCTAAAAACAATTTTGAGCCCCATGAGAGATACATATCATGGGTACATTTTACCTTACAAAATACAATGAGGGCCATTATATTATAGTTTAAAACAATGGTGGAAAGTAAATATTATAGTCTACCCCTTAAACCCATCAATAATTTTTGCTCCTCCATGAGAATTATTTTTAGATTAGATAGATTCACCATCATAATTAATGCATTTTCCTATTTTTTTCAAGAATCACCAAAATTTCCTACAAAATTTTAGTGATATAAAAGAATTGCTGATAAATAAATAATTCGAAAAAAGGGAAAGACTGGCCAATAGAAATTGATATTTATTTCTAAAAAAATGAAAGATTCGCTAAAATTTTATATCCTTTTTTGAGGGAGGTTTCTTAAAGTTATCACTGCTTTACAAAGAAGAGAAGACGTGCAATACAATTTTGCTACAAAAAAAATATTATAAAATGCCTACAATATCCTACATGATCGAGGAAGATCTTGATATCTATTCAAAATTTGGGGGGAGGCAAATGTTTTATGACCCCATTTTTTTAGGACCCATTTTTATACCTTTAGCAAAGATATGGTGACCCAAGATAATGCCTTGGTCAACCATTGTTAGGAACTTTTCTTGTCTAAAAACCATGGAGGGCTTTGTCAAAAGAACTTACATGGACCATGAATCACCTATATATAAATCCATACACTCATCTACTAATTCAATGAAGATGGCTAGTCCAACTTATTGGGAAGTGGTTAGTGTGTTGCATAGCCCAAAGGGAGAACTTGATAGGAAAATGTTCCCCAATGGTAGGTAAATATTATTTTTTTCTTGATCTTCTAGTTGTACCCACTATATCCATAGTGGAAAGAAAAGTATTTCTTCCCAACCAAATTATCTAAGTTTTGATTGATAAATGAGAAAAAAGTAGCCTCTCCAAATTGCCTTGTTGAGTTTTGTGTAATCTACACATTTTCACCATTTACCACTATTTTAGGGCAATGATAATAGTGAAATCCATTAGCTATCTAAAATAGAGTAGATGATGACATATCAAAAAAAAATTAGAGTGAATGATTACTTTGTGTAGGAGTTTTTCTATTTCAATTTTAATAATGTCCTTAAGTATTATGCTTAATTTTAGTTGTGGTTGCCCACCATCCACATCTATTTAAATTGATGAGTATACATGTCTAGGTGGACTCCTTACATATCTATATACTCTCAAAGCAAATTTCTTGTGTGCCTATGAGATTTCATTTAATTTATATTGATGTTCATCCAACAAGTTGTTCAAGTTTTTCCCTTGTTATATCCAAAAAAAATTAGTGCCAAGATTAACTAAAGGCTAGCATTTTGAACTCATAATTATATTTAGTAGACAATGATGAGGCTACAATATGTGGAAGGTAATGATTTCTTTGTAAAAGACATCATCAACTAGGACGACCTTAGCTATGGGGCAATGAAAAGATCTAAGAAAGGTACATTAGTGATTTTGTGTTTTAAAAAACATTATAAGACCAAAGTTTTGAGTATCATATTGATCATCACACCTCGAGTTTCTTTGCATGTTATTGTGACCATAGCTAGAGAAGTAAGGTTTTATGTATCATCGTCCTCATTTGGTTTATCTACCCATAATTGATTATCTAAGTTCAATGAAGGTTTTATAGAAAGATACAAAAATATTTGCCTAACTTTAATTTCAATTGAGATTATTATATCTCCATGGAATATAATCTATAAAGGTAGTAACAATTACTAGCCAAGGTCTATCCAAGATCAATTGGTAACTATTCTTACTAGTAGATGATTAAAGTATATGACATCCACAAGGTATTCCCATGACTCAATTATGATAGGGATATCTTCAATAACAACCTTAGGAATAGTGACTAACTAATTAGCAATTTAAAAGATGGCAAAAGTGGGATATAATGAAATGAGGGGTAATGTTTTCAACATATCAATTGGCATGACATTAATGGTAGCCCCTAGATCAACCAACACATCTGGTATATTTGCTCCACCTATGGAGAATTTGGTCACAAGAGTGTCTAGATCACCAAATTTTGGTCGAAGAAGTTTTCCTAAGAGGAGGTCATCAATTAGACCCCCTACATGAATGGTGTTGGGATACCTCTTCTATTTCTTCCTAGGGTTTTGATACAAAACTATTTGATAGAGCTAATTGAGCTCAAGAATTTCTTTTATGGCTTGTACTAAAGAAATCATTATGTTCAACAAATTGCATTATTGCAAACATTCCTCTAGAATTGGTGCAAGTTCTAGAGAAGCCCTAGAATGGGGCACCAAAGAAGCATCAAGAACAAGGTGTTTGTCAAGTATCATAGTTGGATGTTTCCTTAAAGGATGTTGTTGATCCCAAATGTGTTCATGCCTTCTTGTTGTGATTATATATTATTTTTTGGTTTGTCACAAGTTGGGTAAGAAGTTAAGGTGTATTGACCAACTCTATTTGAGGTAGATTTTGTGTATTAGGAGCATTCAGCAAGGTCTACATATGGTTATAAAATTGTGTTAGTCCTTACAAAGGTTGATTATATTATAAGACTGGAATTCCACTTTGTTGAAGTGGCTAAAGGGACCCACTAGTGTTAAACACTAATTAAGCCATTAAGGATTAGACTAAGGTCCCCTATGTTGTAGCACCTATTAGGTAGATCATAGTGTAGAACATTGATTAGCATTCCAATTCAATGGTGGTCATCAAGAAGTTTGATTTGAATTAGTTAGAAAAAAGTACCACTCTACCTCTATCGTATGTAATTGAGTTCCTCTTCAATTTGAGAATTATTTGTGTAGTTTTTAATTGCATGGAGCAAGTCACATTATTTGGTAGTGCAATTATTTTCATAAATGTGAAACATCCATTTTATCCAAAGGACAATCTCATAAGAGATGTTTGTCACAACATTTAGAGTAATAAATGGAGGTTTAGTGGTTCTATTTTTAATTATCCCATATAGCATCAATTTCAACTACACCAAACTAATAGTTTTTTTTTATTTGCTATCTTAATATGCCCCTCTACATGTTTTAGTTTTCTAATTCCATCTTTTGTTCAAGAATTATTTCCACAAAGTTCTAAGACATTGGTGAGACTATGTTGTCACATATCCCCTTTACATAGGGTTAAGGTATTGGCATGATTTCTCTTCTAGACCCATTAAGGAGATTGTTTTATTGAATTAAAAGTTAAAAAAATTCCATGACATAAAATAAAAAGAAAGTGATCTAGATACTCCTCCAACATCATATTCTTTTTGTTTCCTTCAACAAAACTATTCCTTCCAATCTATCACCCTAAAAAAATCCTAGTATTTATCCAATCACAACTTCCATTTTTGGCCCTTGAGTGGATGGATCCCAAGCTAAGTCCCATAAACCAACACATGGGTGAATCATCCAATGTTGATGGGAACAACTTGATCTTTTGGTAATCATTTTTTTAGTCATAGGTTTAGCATAGCACTTTAGATTAAATACAAATTAATCAACTCTTTAGAAGTCACACCCCTAAAGTACATAGTATAGAAGGGGAAATATTTAGGACATGCAAATGTTCTTTCCTTCATATCCCCTATAGGTTCATTATTTTTTTCCATATGTTCCTCTAAATAAGATCCCTTGGTTCGCTAAACTTTGGGACTCCAGAATTGTTTTCCTAGTTTTTGTTGTGTTGTTATAACTATACTAGATTTGTTCTTTGTACTGCTTACAAGGATTCAAATGAATGTATCTCTTACCATGTTTCAAACTCAACTTCGTTGTTGATATTTGTAGTTTCTTCTTGATGTTTGAGCTTTTGTTTGTGAATTTACCTTTAGAGTCTCTCTTCCCAAAGTCGTAGAAAAAGATTAATTTGAATTCAAACCCTACTCTTCAGAACTATTATCTCGAGGTTTCCAATTTAATACCACTTATTGCCAAGGCCCACATTAGGCTCCACTTGCTCTACATGTCAAGTGGAAAGTTATCTATTGTCACTATAGGTAATTTCTCTATTGAGAAGAGCAAGGAGATTAATTAATACTTTAATGCATACTTACTAAGGACTTTGTGTATGTTCTCGTAACACTTTTTCCAAAAAAATGACATCAAAAAGTGACAAGGGTTATTGTACACCTCCAATTTTAAATAAGATAATTTATCCTTGTTAAACCATGTTGGTGTTCTATAGCTATTTGCAATTTCAGTATATTTTGATGGAATTGAAGTGTTGTGACCTTCCCTCTTTCTTTTGTGGCTATACCGAAAAGATGGAGAGGTCGAAGATGAAGTGGTCAAAGTTGAAATACTTGAGTAGAGTTACAAATGGTCATGTCTCAGCCATGTGGGAGGTAGATGCTTCGGTGTATTTTTAGATATAATTGCAGACTTATATGAAACATTTCAGTTTGCAACCCAGTTTCCAGAGTTTCAAGTTTTGCCTGCTGCAATCCATATTGTCTATGTCTGAGTGGGTTATATCTTGTTACACCAAAAGTTCATTTCAAATCAAAAGCGCATAGGATTTCTATTATTTCTTAACAAAAACTTGCATCTGCCATCCAACTGGAATATGAATCAAGCAAAAATCCGTGTGTTCCGTGGCATTTCAGGGATGGGGACAGCAGGGGATGTGTTCTGGGGATGGCAGAGGGCTGTTTTCTGGCGGGGGATGTATATATATATAGAGAGAGAGAGAGGGAGGGAGAGAATAATTTTGCATGGGTCAAATTATTCCATCAACACAAATAGAGTGAAAACACAATATTGACAAACTCTAAAGAAATTGGTCAAAAAATGTCCAGTATTCAATATATACAAATGAAAATGCAATGGTAGAGGCTTTTAAACGAACAACTTATCAGGTCCCTTGAACTTTTAAGGTAATAAATATTAGACATGTTAACTTCATAGTTATCTCCTTTAATAGAAAGGTTGTATATGTAGCAGCGAAAAAACTAGATAGGAGTAGTTTGGTTATGGTTAAACCTTTAACACTTCAAAACCAGAATCAATGAAAGCTTTATAGGAGTAGTTTGGTTATGGCTCTCAGATATTCAACAGGCCTGAATTTATTTTATATTGTTAAACCTTCTACACTTAAAATCCAGAATCAATTAAAGTTTTTGCCTGCACTGCATAAAGATTTTACCACACACCACAGTGATAAGATCATATAATCAACCTTGCCATCGTCATTAGTAACTTAATACAATAATAGCTAAAGCCTAATGCAAATGAAGATAATAATGAAGCCACCTATGTCACAAACAAAGAGATCAAAATAATGGATCATGCACCATGTGATAATGACAACTTTTCAAATTTACGACAACATAAGCTATTTGCAGCAAGAAGCTTTTACTAAAATTTTGCAAGAGAAGAAATACCCACAAATTTGAAATATCAGAAAGTGCCCTAGATTTCAATATCTCATGCACCTCGATTCTCATGCAGTTGTAATTATTTTTCATGCAAACCAGTTGCAAAAACGTGAGAATTTCTATACAAATCACTTCTTTGAAATAAATACTAAAGTAAAATGGTACCTTTTGCAACCAGCAGTTGACTGCACCATTGCCATAATAACTCCTGAACAAAGAATACAAAAGACTTGAACTCACCTATGTTTCTCAAAAATGCAAAACCCAGGGCTTCAATCTTGAAAGGTGATCCATGTATTGAAAGATCCTCTCAAACAAGAGCTACACCATGTGTTTAAGCAAATTTATTGACAAAATGTTCTTGTATGGTCTGAGACCAACAGTTGGTCCTGCTGCTTCTATTAAGTCTCCAGTAACAATAAAAATTCCACATGCTTGATTCTCTCAGCTACACCCTAATAGCACAATGGGGCAAACACCCCTAACAAACACAAGTCTGAGAGCTAAAGAGAACACTTATGAGCAATAGAGTGTTAAGAACAATAATCTTAAGGGTGAGAACATAAAAAATACTGTGATGAGAAGTAACAAAATATCATAACCAAATAACTATTAAAATAATATTGTTATATTTAGTTTAATGATCAAATAAGATATTAGAATAGACTTAAGGTATATTACTATATTCTTTTATTCTTTTAGTTACGCTTTAAGTTAGCTTTCAGTTAGGATCAGTTAAAGCTTTCAGTTAGCTTTTTTAGTTTTCAGTTACTTTCAGTTAAGCCTTCAGTTAGTCTTTATTAGTCTATTGATATCTTCGTTATTATTAGCTCATTGTAGTTCTATATAAGAATGTGTTTTCTTCTTATTTAATAAATCCATTATCTTGGCAATAACTCTGTGTGTGTTCATAATTATTTTATGGTATCAGAGCTTGGGTTTCGGGATCTTGGCACGTGAATACTATGGACAGTGAAGTGACAAATTCAACGCAAGACACAGGAAATAGTGCCAAGGGTGACTACGAATTTCGTACAAAGATTTTTTGACAAATTTTGTTTCATACAAAAATTTCATGGGTATTACTTGTGCAGATTTTTTTGACAAATTTACAGATTTTGAGCATGTTATCAAATTGTTAATCACTGCATATTTGTGTTGCTTTCTTAAGTATTTTGCATGGGTGACCAGGTGGAATGGGAAAAGGGGCTAATTAAACTAAAATGGAGGGCTGATTTTATTTCTATTACACAACCATCAATCCAAAAGGAAAAGGAATGTGTTGGTTGCTTATTATTCCGTGTAATGCTTTATCAGATCATCTAGAATCCATCCAAGACATCACAATTGCACCTGATTAAGAGTTATTATTTTCATTATGGATCCTTGCAACAATGCTGACGAGGTATTACAAGGATCCAACAACATTCTAGGGAAAATTACAAGGCCAAGACTACTCCAACAGCAATCAAATTAGAAAAAATAAATATCTAAAGCCTAAAGTTGGTCCAAGACCAAGTGTAACAAAGGCTTTATTGGTATTTTGGCCAGTAAGGCCTGTCACTATAACAATTATCCAACAAAGAAACGTCCCATAAGATATGCTGAACCATACCAGAGAGCAACAAAGACAAACCTTCATGGCATAACCAAAAGGAAACTTAAGGTATTATCCGATTTCCTTTAATGGTGATTTGGTTAGTGATCCCAGCAACTAGGTTCATTTGTATTGAGTTAGGGCTCAGTCACATTGAGCTGGCCTCACTAGGCTGACAAAGGGTACAACCTTCCATGGCCAGCTACTACATATGAGGTAATCTGATACTTATTTGATTTAGTGAATGCCCTCCAATAGCTAACACCTAGAGAAGACATCATTTGATTTTATGTTCCAAGTACTGTTCTGTGCTATTCTGTTAACAGAGATATCTCATTTTTTTCTTGCTTTCATGCACTACATCTTATTTCTCCTGTATTGCTCACAAGTATAGTTTTCGTGTTCCCCCAAGATCTCTCACCTGCAAAACCAGTGTCATCCCATAATGGTATCATGGCACAGCTATGTGGATGGTCAAAAAATAAATAATCCCTTGAGACTTTTTATGTAAACATGTAGAAGTATCATTTACTCTTTTTTAAGGGTTCGTGTTTGAAGGTATATGCAAGACGAAGTTTCTTTATATTCTTTGTTGCAAGCCTTTTACTGCAATGCTGAAACACAAACGTACACATCATCAACTGCAGATTGTTACCAATTTTCCTTAAAATCGGTATGTAACAATTGGTATCAATTACTTCTAGTTTGTTGCAAAATCATGAGAAACCATCTTGCTACATGCTTATACTAGCTTTGCAACAAATTTGAAATTACTTCATCATTTCATTAGGTATGAGTTTTATTAAGGGCACTGTAACTGTAAGCTAGCTCCATTCTTATCTTCGTTTGCTTATACTATTTAAGCATTAAAGCCTCTTTTTCTGCCGTAGTCAAACTCTAAACTCAAGCTAATTAAAAAAGCTCTATAGCATCACTTTCTTTCACAGTCCCCGTATGACAATAATATAAACACCAAAAGGGTTCACATCAATGATATAAAATATGAATTGTAAATTATATTATCATCGATAGCTCTAATCATGAGAATGATCTAAAAATGCCCTACAACATGTCATGGTTTGTGACAAACATTTGGATCTCTTGGACCTCAACATAGACTTGTTTGATCCAATCTACATTCCTATCCAAGTTTTACAGCATAGGTGGAACAAGTAGACAACACAAAGTGTCCAAAATATATGTGAGAACCATGTCTAAACAGACATGCTAGCTGCTCTACAATTCTTTCATGTTGTCCCTTTGACTTGGACAACATTTGAGGACCCACTTCTTATGCACTATATAAGGATGTTAGCAATAAATTGTGCAACCTTCACATGCCCCACACAATCCACCACTTTCAAAAATGTTGCCCCTTTACAGCACACTGCAATCACATTCATAAACAGTCTATTTCTTGCATTCTTCTGTACATTGGAAATGATGGACACCCATGTTTTGCTCCATGAGGCCCTAATGGGAGACAATGACCAAGTAGCAGTCCATATCACCTCTCCAACACTTTTTAAAACATTTCTCACAGATTCTCTTCGCCATTTCCTTCTCCTCGAGCAGCATCACCCAACCATGAATACTAACACTACATCCGCATTTGTTATGTATTTTCCATCAAACTCAAAGTATTTGTCACCCAACATCATCTTCGGGGCTTGCAATTCCATCAACGTCTGGCAATGGAAGATGTTATGCAATCTGGTATCTGTTATCCTACAACGAAAAGCACCTTGCCTTACTTTCACTCTCATTGTAAATGTCACCTCCATCTCTCCCAAGCTCCACCATTCCTCTTCACACAAACGAATGAGCCACCTCACCCAATGGGGAGCACTATAAATTGGCACACATACACTGCCAATTGCAGTAACTCAACATCATTAATGCCCTTCAAAGGACAACCTCAGTAGTGCATCCCCATCCTCTGCCATTATTTCAATCTTTCTCATAAATTTCATCACGTGTCAATCTTTAAACACAGATCTCCTCGCTGTCAATGGATTCTCTATCACCACATTCGCCAGTTTATTGTCCACATCATAGCCTTGCCTATAAATATGAGAGATTTTAAATTCTTCACAATTTTCTAAAATTTGCCAAATTGGGGAGAGATATTTGCTCAATTTCCAATTAGGAATTTGCCTTTGCTTTATAACATTAACCACAATTTGAGAATCTCCTTCTAAGTTTGACTAAAGTTCATATCCCAACCTAATTGCAGAGCCATCCAAGTGACCTAGAATTTTGCATCACTGTTTGTACCTTAAGTGCTTTCGATTCAATTGCCACAATGCCTCCTGTGAAATCTCTCACTACACATCTTGCTCCTAACAGGCCCAAATTGCCCCTCGCATCACCATCGAAATTCACCTTCACCCAACCTTCTTTTGGCTGTGACCATTTCACCTCTGCCCTTGGATTACACTGTAGATTAACCCGAGAGAGCCCATTAACGAGATGCATTAATATAAATTAATTAATAATAATTAATAGAAATAAAAATGAATTATATAGTAACAAAATTAATTATTAAACATAACATTTAAATTTTTAATCAAAAAATATTAACAATAATATAAATTAATTAATTATAATATATTATAGTAAATTAATTATTAAACATAACATTTAAATTTTTAATCAAAAAATATTAACAATAATATAAATTAATTAATTATAATACATTACTATAATACTAATATTAAGTTTTTAACTAATTTCGAGCAGCAAAGTTTTTTATTTTTAATTACATTAGGTTTTTCATTTTAGTTTTGTTGTTTGAAATAATTTAATAATGAATGGATTTTAATAGTTCAAGTTTATTTTGAATAGGCACCACACTAGGGTTTTTTTTGGTAAGATGAAAGGTTTAAAAAAACACCTGAAAGGATAAAAATAAATGCCATTTAAAATACAAGAATAAGGGGCACATGGAATTGTAGAGCACCATTCGTCACCCAGTCGATTTGATTTTTGCAAATCTGTCGATGTTGTGTCGTTTCATAAACCCTTTTTGCATTCATGTCAATGACAGCAAATAGAACAATGAAATTTTGGACAGGCCCTTATGTTTTGTTTTTCACTTTTTAGGTTTCTTTTAACTTTTCAAAGTCAAATAGACTTGGAATCAATCTAAAATCAACTTGGATTTGCCACATCATGCATTGAATCGTGCAGAAATGGTATATTGTTCATGGAAACGATTCAACATCCAAAATTTTGAACCCTAGACACACCCATAGGCAATCCGATTTTGAATCCGAATTCAATACATTTCCTGACCGAAATCAGCAGAAAAAAGTCACAATTCAGCTACTTAGGAAAACAACTATAATTTTGAACATTGATATTTTATTGAATCCCAAATTTATAACAAGAAAAAAAACTATAAAACAACTAACCTTGAACTAGAAACTTTAAAATTTATTCCTAAGAATGATTTTGAGCTGTGATAATTTATTCCATCTAGAATTAGAAATCCCTAGGTGAAAATGGTTGTGTTTTTATACATTTATCATACCTAGTAGAATATTAATTTATTCCATGCTTCTATTTTAAGAGAATGAGTTGTTATCTCTTTCTATTTCTCAAGAGTCAATTGTCATTCCCCCCATGTCCATGTTTTTTATATATTGCATTTATTGCACACTTAGTGAACAAATAACTAAATTATGTTAAGTTACTACTTCTATGTCAAAAAAAATTACTAACTAGGTTATTAGTAAAATAGCATCATTAGTTTCTAGTGTGATTGATTTCATGCATTAATCTAAAATCTTATGTGGTACCAAAGCTAATGTGAAGTTAGTTTTCATTTTCATTTTGTAATAGTCTTTTTTATTGGAATTTTGTAATTGGCCTTTTGCATGCAATTTTTTTGAAAGGTTGTTAAAGCATATATAATTGTTGGCTTGGCCTTTGGGTGTCCTAAGAGTATTAAAAAAATTTAGTTTAGACTTTTGTTCAATCCGAATTGGACACCAATGGCCAAGCTAAAAAAGTTTGAAGATTGTTGGTTATCAAGCCTTTTTGTTCTTCATTTGTCTTCTTTTGCAAGTCTATAAAGCCCAATTTTTGATAAAAAAGATTAAAAATGCCACATCACCACTAACACCCACCTAGATACTACTAGCCTACACTTGCTAGAATATTCCTCCAAAATATTCTCTATCTAGAACCCATCACCAACATATTACATTGCCACCATGTCCATTGTTCCATGTAAACAACCACATCAACATAGACATAACAATATCTATACAACCACTTACAAATCTTTATAGTGCCATGTCATCAATCCATACTTGCCATGTCTACTTACTCGCATGGTCACATGCTCACATAATGATGATGGCATTGTATAGTTGAGGCATTCCTTGTCTATAGTGATTTGCATTTCAATTTAGCAATTAATCTTTGAGGAGCTCATTCTCACTTCTCTGGACTTTGATCAAGGTCAAATTTTTTTACTATAGCTATTTATTCAATGACCACATAAATGGTAATCTACTTTCTTTGGTAATTGTGCCTCTTGCTCTTGGAATGTACAACTTCCTCATACATTTGTTGAGTCATTCTCATTCTGGGAACTTCCAAGGCATTCTTGCACATACAAATTCATTTTTGAGTGTCATTTTAAAGTGTAACAATTTGTGTTGCTTACATTGGTGTTGTTTGTTTGTTCTCGTTTTGCCTCAAAAATGTACCTCCAACTTCTTGTTCTCATTTAAAGCTATGATAATCGAGATCAAAAGCATTGCATGTCTATAAACAATTGATTTA
Organism: Sequoia sempervirens; assembly: GCA_007258455.2. Taxonomy (NCBI): domain Eukaryota; kingdom Viridiplantae; phylum Streptophyta; class Pinopsida; order Cupressales; family Cupressaceae; genus Sequoia; species Sequoia sempervirens. The sequence goes on along the minus strand of VDFB02271358.1, from coordinate 1,248,464,266 downwards.
GGAACACACTATTCTTAGATCTATATAGTGCCAAACTATGGGGAATGCATCTTTAAGCCCATTGTGAGGGCCTTTCATTTTGTGTGTGCAACACCAAGGAAACCTAGTTACTATTTTTATTGTGATTTAATATTTGCATTTGAAATAGCACAATCATTTCCTACATCCTACTGGATGGAACAAACTACCACAACTCTTGGAGAGGACAAATAGAGTCCTTTATCAATCAACAAGGTCTTTGACCCTATCTTTTGGGACAAATTCCACCACCAACCAATTCAAGCAAGCACACTAAGTGGCTCAATAACTACCACATTGTTTGTAGTCAGGACACAAAGGGCCCTTATACTATTTAGTAGAACTTTTAGCAATTATTTAGTGACACCTTGCATTACATTTCCACAAATGAAGCACCATCAAATTATACAAATGATCTTGATGACAATGGATGTACAACATGAGGGCTTGCAAAAGATGCCAATGATGCAATTGGCAATGTGCCCATTGACACTCTTTTACAAGATCTACCCTTAAGTGAGCCATCCTTTTGGGAATCCTACTTGAGCAACATTATCATTTGTTTGAAAAATTTCAACTTGATTGTTTTACTTCTTTAAGAATAGTATGCTTCACTCTAATGGAAGTTCACACATAGGTGTTTTTGGAATACTTTCATCAACTATTTCACTATGTGATCCACCTTACGTTGTGAATCATCCACTTTCTATGGATACATCAAGGATACTTGCCACATACCCTCCTATTGTGTTGTGCATTCCTTTTTTGGATGACCAATCTTCTTTTACTAGTTCTTCCTCAATGGTGACATTTTCTTAGATTGGTTCAAGATTGTCACATCATTCAAAGAAAAATGAGTTTCAACACTATCTTGCTTCTTCCATAATATCCTCTTTTGAAGTGGAAAGACGCCCAACATTCACCTTTATATCTCTTCCCAAGAGGAGAAAAGTTGATCGATGCAAGTGGAACTTCAACATCTATTATTTTCCATCTTCATCCAATTCTGGTGCAAATTGTTGTGGGTATAGGAGGTTGTTCTTTGGGATGGGAGTTGTCAAGGTTGTTCCTAGCCCTTCCTTTCTCTTCTTTAAAGGGAATCTACCTCTCCTTTCCTAAGGGGAGAATTTTCCTACACATGAAACACTTGTTTTCTAGAACCTATTTCATCCACCCATGTCATGCTTTAGCCTTTAGGAATTGTTAGTGTGTTTGTGCAATTATTGCACCTTAGGTTAAGTGTACTTATGTAGAATATTAACTTATTTATTAGGTAATATCTTTAGATATTTTGTGGTTCTATTTCTAAAGGATGGGATGCCATCCTCATCTATCATCATCTCAACCTAGAATCCTCATCTCCTCGTAGTTTTTATAAATGCAACTTAATTGCATTTATTGTACACATTCACTGAACAGACAACAGACAACTAAGTTCTATTCAATTATTAATGAATAGTTTAAGTCATTAGCTTTCAGATATTTTATTTCCTAGGTACTATTTCTAAAGGATGGGATGTCATCCTCATCCATCCTCATCTCCTCCTTGAATCCTCATCTCCTCATATTTTCTATAAATGCAACTTAATTGTATTTATCATACACATCTACTGAACAGATAACTGAGTTCTATTTGATTATTAGTGATTAGCTTCCAGATATTTATTTCATGCATTAATCTGGAAAACATTATTGAAAATACTAACACGTATTTGAATCTCAGAGAGTTTATTCAATACAGCATTACAAGACAGTCCATAGAGAATCGAACCCCAATCTGAAGCCTGAACTTATTCATGAGAATATCTAACCTTGATTTTAAACATAGGTATTTTTATTCAATTGAAAATAAGAAAACCCTCTATTAGAATACTAAACCTGATCTGGAAACCTGAAAACTCATTCGTGAGAATGGTTTCTAGTCGAAACCCTTAGATGAAAACAATAAACTTAATTTGAAACCCAAAAGAATTTTTCCTATCAAGAATCACAGAAAATGCCAAATCTAACTTAAAACAATAAACTTAATTTGAAACCCAAAAGAATTTTTCCTATCAAGAATCACAGAAAATGCCAAATCTAACTTAAAGCCCCAAGGATTCAAACGAGAAAATCACCTAACAGAATAATATATCTAATTTGAAGCAATGTTACTTTTCAATCCACAATCAAAACACCCTCTTGACAGATCATTAATAATAAAGAAAGAAACGGCATCAATATCCACAAAGATAAAACACAATAGCACTTGATATTTATTACAAACAAACACTAAGATATTTTGTAAAGCCGTGTGTTACCATATTATCATTGGTAAATGTTTGCTTGAACAGAAACTCTAAACTGTATAAGCCAGAAAATACATAAACCTGTTAAACATTAAAGCGAATTGAAACCAGGGTAACTTTTTACAAGCTACCTTTAGCTGAATCGACTCACATATCTATAATATGCAAGCAAAATTCATAATTTCATAGATTCACCAAAAATTACAAGTAACATCACTAAATCCTATGTTTATAAACAATAATAGCCCGCAATCAACTATTACTTTTTAAAATGGGATGATTCACCTACAGTTTGAAACCTGTAAAACAACTAGTACACTTAAAACTTACCTCTATTTGAACCCAGAAAGTCAACAAAATAGAAAGCCCTTTTTAAGACACTAATAAAAAAAAAATTATTCAATTTGAAATCATAAAAGATATTATACCAAGACATCAGTCATGACTTGGACTCCACTGAAATCGTTCACTGCAGAATCAGAAAACTGTATAAAGAAAAGAAAACCAAGAATTCAAACATATGAAACTCCTCGAGTCCAGAAACCACCTCTCAGATCTTGCCATGACCCTACTACTAAGTATCCTATCCACAAAACACCAGATAAAACAGAACATGCAATTACAAGTAGAAATAGAAAAAGCTTGCAAACCTACAAATCTCATTAACATAAAGATTTGTTCAAACACAATTGGAACCCAGAAAACCATATAATGCACAATCCGAAAAACATCTATGAAGATACAATCACGATCAAGGAATTTCCAGCCCAGAAACAGCGAACAATTCAACAAAACGGTAACCTCAATTCTATACTCTATAAGACACGCTGCACAAGAGAGATCCCAGCTCCTCTTCCCAGTCCCTATCGTGTTTTTGTTTTCAAGTGCCATTCTTACAATTTTCAGGGTCCTTCCTAGTCTCCCCGCATTCCTAAAATTTCCTCATCACCATTCCCGCATTCTTCTGTCCTCCACCCTCCTCATCCTTTCAGTTCCTTGTCCACATTCCTCCACTTACTTCATTTCCTTGTCCAGTTTTCCTCCATCCTCCCCATACATCATTTCCCTGATCTCCAAAGACCCACCAGTTAACATACCCCGTCAGATGAAAGTTAATTTTATACACGCGCTTGACCAAAAAACAATCTGCTAGTAATAACTCCCCAAGAATTTAATCAACACAGAATCAAAAACACTAAGACCATAACACTCGCCCTAATTGTAAACCATTCAACTCACTCTAATTATGAGTAAAAACCTGCCAATATATTATTCAGAAAGTAACTAAAAAGAGAGAAAAATAAATAAAAAGGAACAATCTCATTAGATCGTCTCAAACGATGAACAAGACTTCCACAATTAAATCAAAACTAAATAAGATTATATGTAGAAATACGTTCGTTCCACAAATTTGCAATGTTTGTTTCCACCACAGATTTTAGATATCACTAAAGCAACTCCAACACAAAGAAAGATTTAACATCCAACCCCACATATATATAAACCCCATAAAACAATAACGATGAGTCTAAACCGTCCCCTGAAAAACATACGCGGCAGGCAAAGTTACCTCACCGCTTGGACGCCAGATTAATATTTCTGCACAGAATCCGAGCATTAACGGCGTCAGCCTTCTCGATAAGCTCCTGCAGCACAGAACTTTCAGGCCGCTTCGGCGGCTTCTCCTCCGACAGTCGCTGAAAATAATTGCCGTAAACATACTCAAGCCGAAAACCCTTCTCCTCGTCATAGAGCATAATATGCCCGTGCCACTGCCACACGCGGTAATTGGACTCCGGGCGTTCGGTGCAACCGACGCAGATATGGTTTTCGCCGACCTCGACGGATTGGCCGGAATTCGGCTTCAAAGTGTCGCCCTTGCCGCTCAGAATTATGCGGATGATCTTCTGTTCGAGCTTGGCGGCCTCTTTAGCCAGCTTGGGCTTGCCATCGTCTTCGATAACTTTGTCGCAGGCATTGGCTATGAGGGCATCCGTGTCCAGATATGGCGGCCTCATTTGCAGCTTCTCCATTAAATCGCTGAGAGTTGCTGCATCCAGAGGGGATTTTGGGCTCGACTTGGACATTTTTCAGTTGCTTTTACTGTCGAATTTTTCCTAAAATCTTCAGAACCCTCGAAAGCTTCTAGAAACCCTAGGGATACCCCTCCTGCCTCCTATTATCGTTTATAAAGCATTCGATAAGGCTTTATGGAACATGGCTGGTGTAAACCCTTAAACCCTCGAAGAGTCGGATAAACCCTTGCGTGGAGTTCACTGGATTTTGCCCCATTTGGAGATATTTTAGGTCGCTGGTCAGCTGTGTCGGTTAGTCTACGTGGATGGAAGGCGAGGTGCGATTGGTTACGAAAGGCTAGTTATTGGAGATTTTATTTTCTATAAGGAATGCCGACTAGGGGAGAGGGGTTCATAGTGGAGCAAGGTTTAATAGTGGGGATAGAAGTAGTCCTCAATTGGCCCTATAGTGGAGCACCTTAATATCCAATTGCAAAACACTTTTTATCCATAAAGTACACAAACTAACAAATCAAATGATGCTACATCAATGCACCAATAAACCATGACTTAGTGTACCACTATCGGTCTCACTTTTTTTTTTGGCTTTTTTGGATACCTCAACACAAAGCATGCTGACGTGGCATCATATTTGATGATGTGGCCCTAAAACAAAATATAGAAGCACAAGAGTAGCCAAATAAAATGTTGTACAAATTTGAGAATGATTTAAAATTTCCACATAAGATTTTGAGAAACATGAAGTTAGGGTGCTCCACTATGGGCCCCTCTCCCCTACCTACAAAATTTTAATAAATCATTGCGAATAAGTGTTACTCAAAAAGAAAAATAAACTTTCCTTAAGGGTTTATCCTACCCCAATTAAGTAAATACTAGCACTTACACCAGAGGAGGTGCAATGGTTACGTCGATTATTTTTTGTATAGTTTATGAATGAGATGAAGTCTATAATTTTTAAGTATAAGGGTGTAACATAGATTTGTGTTTCAAATTGCCATTTAAATAATTTTATGGTAGAGGTTGTTTATTATCCTTTATGGAATACACTTGGTTTCCTATCTATTATGATTTGAATTGATAAATCATGATAATAATTGATATGAAAATTCATTTTAGAGATAAATAATTTGTCTATTTCATCTCCACACGTCTTACAAACTATCTTACATATGACATTTGTGCATCCTTTGCACATTAAATTCAAAACCCAAAAGACATAAATTTAATAATATTTTTAATTTAATAAGGAATAAATTAGACTTCATTTGTTCCATGTGCATGTGACTTGAGGCAAGTAAATCAAAAAATAAATTGGATTTTCATGGAGGCATTAAAGCATTATACTTATTTTCCATCCTCTCTCATGCTAGATCATTGCAATCATAACAATATTCATGAAGCATTTTTCAAAATTAGACTTTGATTGATGCACATAAAATAACATTTACTTCTTCATCATCATCTAGGCCATCTACGTGGTTGGTTGTAGTGTAATAGTATTTTGGATGATTGTAAAGTCAATCTTTTCTAGATGTTGACCTAAGATGAATCTTAAGAACAAAATCACATGTTATATAGTCAAATCCACAACTCATAGTTGGCAAGGTAAACTTTATTGCTTTATGAACAATCTTAAGAACAAAATCACATGTTATATAATCAAATCCACAACTCATAGTTGGCAAGGTAAACTTTATTGCTTTATGAACAATCATTTAAGCTAGAATGCTCTCCATTTCATTCCATTTTTTAACATGGATTGTGCACAACACCATCACAAAGTCTTGAATTGCCTTTAAAACTGGAGCCCATAATATAGCATGCAACAAAAAAAGTCAAATCCAAGTTAGGTGGATACCAATGGGTAAGTTTTTTCATACTTTATGAGAAGTAACGAAATGAATAAAATTAAAAAAATACCTATCATATCTGAATCTTGAGAATGATCCTCTTGTAGGGGCACTAAGGCAGATGTTAAAAAGATATCTAAAAAATTGAAGCCGTAAAAAACAAGAAACATAATAGTAAGCTACAAACAGAGCATAATATATCATAAATGTACAAAAAGTGAAGCACCAAAATACCTTAAATTGGGTGCCAATGGAAGAAAAATATGAAGACTTTGAAGACTCCTCTAGGAGTGGAGGAAAAAGTATTACAAGAAAAGGGCATTTTGGAGCATTCAAGAAGTGTTGATGCTTTGCTACTATGTAATCCTTATAACTGGAAATTACATAAAGCAAAAAATGATTTAATTAAATTGTAAGGGATGAAGGCAACATTAAACTTACTTCAGCAGCATAATGAGCAATAGTGAAGCGAGTTTGAGAAAGTCTTGGCTTGCTAGAATGCTTTTTTTTCACAAATGTTAAGTAAAGCTTTTGTGGAAAAGTTTTGTGTTGATTTTGGAAACATACTGCAAAAGCAAAAAACATTTTGTAGTCAACATCCCATAAAAATGCTTGCAAGGTTAATAACTGCAAAAGGAACATGAAAAGGTCACATACTGTCATCTCTAGAACCAATTCAAAAGAGACCAAAAGTCCAATTCATCATGGTATGATTTGTCAAAAGAGAGCTACAATACAGTTCATCAACAATTAAGAAATGAAATGATAAATATATCTGTATGAAAAGAACTAAGATTGTACTTTCAAAAGCATACATAATAAGCAGTCAAAATGTTAGTAGAGTCTCCATGAAGTTGGTTGATGTGATTTTGACTGCAGTGATACACATCTAAAACTAAGATAGTTTAGGCTAGAAAAATTAATGGGTAAAGGTATGAGTTTATAACTCGCATGCAAGCATGACCAAATTAGCTTAAAAGACGGTCTTGAATTATGAGGCAATTTAGCTGAAGTGTCCTTTTGGACAACATGCAATTGTTTGTTTTGAAACTCTATGGATTGATCTAAGACTGTAATTTAAAATACATACATAATAAGCAGTCACATTGGCAGCAGAGTGTGGTGGAACTTGCTTGATTTGCATGTTAGTGTTTTTGAAAGGATACTTATTCTTGAAGCAAAGCTTGGCCTTGTTAAGCAAACACATCCAACATTAGCAGAGGTCTAGTTCATATATTGATTTATCTTTTTTATGAAGATATTCTACAAACAAAGTAATTAAATTTACAATTAATGTTGTGTTTTATTTTGTGGGAATATAAATGGTTGTGAAATAATAAGTAATATAGAGTTTGAGTAGAGAAGTAAGTGTTATACATACATGTAGTTGATGTTGAGGAGGAACTAATCTTACACCTTCCATGTATCACCATTGCAACTTGTATTAGATAGAGATGTTGGAAATGTTGTTTAAAGAATATGTTTTATTTTGCTTAGTGTCCACTTGCATACCAAAAAGGTTTGAATGAGTTAGTGAAGGGGAGAATATTTTGTAAAGACATATAGTGTTAACTGTGTACTGTAAAGTAATTTGAAAGTTAATATGAAAGAGATTAGAGTGGAAAGGGTTGTTGGGAATAGGATTCCATTTAATTGTAATCCTAAACATTATTTATTTCATGTGTCTCCTAAGTCCTTGGAAAGCATTCTCAAACACTAGGATTATAATCATATTAATTGTCATTTGTAATTAATTCTAAATGTTAGGAGCATGTGAGGGCATCCAAGATGAGTTCCTAAATAATAGGGGCACATGGGGCGCCCATATGGAAGGTGGCACTCACCTTGAGTTTAGTTAACTATTTGGAGTAAGAGATAACACTTGTGAATGCATGTAGAGATCCTAGGAGTTAGGTTTTGATGTTTACATGCATGAAGTTCAGTTCGGTTCAATTTAGATCAATTCAGTTTAGTTCAGTTCAGTTCAATCCAAAATCAGTTTAGTTCAGTTCAGTTATGGTTCAATTATCTTCAATTAGTTTTAGTTGAATGCTAGTTGACTTCAGTTAACTTGGAACACATGACTAATGACTTGAGTTGCATGAAAGATAACAGGTGACTTCCTTCAGTTAACAAGGGATTACCATTCTTGCATGAATGGTGGAGAGAGATGTTTCAGTTAATAGAAAATGACTTGGACACACCCACCTTGGGCGCCCAAGTTGGCTTCTTGGAATTAACTCCTTTGCATGTTAAGATATTTCGGAAGGTTGAGTTAAGTAGGCCCACTCTTGGGCGCCTACTTTGAGGATAAAGCCTTAAAGATATTTATGGAACAAAGGTTGAGTTACTACTTCAATTTGGGATGCTCAAATGGATGAAGATGATGATTTGGCATTGTTCTCCATGGTTAAACTCTACTTGGAAGAGATAGGCGTACCTTTTAGGAGATAGGGATTGAGCTTTGTAATTGTAACTCTTTTGGAGTTTACAAGGTTGATTATTGCCTATATATCTCAAGCAAGTTGGAGAGAGTTTGTATCAGTTTTATTGCAGGTTGTGAAGAAGATTTGGTGAAGGCAAAAGAAGAATTCTCAAGCAAGAATTGGAGCTATTGTAATCTACTTCAGAGATTGAATAATAGATTAATTCTTGGTGGAGTTTTTTTCCCGAAAGGGTTTCTCCATGGTATATTCTTGTATAATCTTTCTAATATCCTATCTAATTCTTCTACAACTTTTGTCTTCATTCTACAAATGATAAAATGAATTAATCAAATAATCACCCATAAAGAATTTGTAATAAAGGAAAGCATATTTAGATCAGTAATCATAAAGTTTTACAAAGTATTAAGCTACATAAACACCCCATTTTTCAACATTTGGTATCACAGTTGAGGTTGGGTAGAGTATTGGGACAACTTTCTCTTAAAAGATTGGAGGTTTTTTGGCTGTAGTGGGAGCTTTTATTATTATTTTTATTTGTTGATTTTGGAAAATAAGTTTTGTTACAGTGAATTCTTTTTTAGATATTGAAAGGTTCAATGGATCTAATTATGAGATGTGTAAATTAAAAATGGAGGATCTCCTTGAAGAGAGAGATCAATGGTTAGTTGTTGAAAATGAGAGAAAGTCACCTACAACGATGTCATATGAGGATTGGGCTAAGCTTGATAAGAAGGCAAGAGGGACCATAAGATTATGTCTTGCTAATGTTGTTCTCTTGAATGTTTTAGAAGAAACTACTGCATATAAGTTGTGGAAGAGAATAGGTGATATTTATCAAACTAAATGTCTTACTAATAAGTTGTATCTAAAAAAGACAGTTGTATTCTTTAAAGATGAAAGAAGGTGATTCTGTTGCAAATCATTTGAATGCTTTTAATTTGATTCTAAGTCAATTAGCATCTGTAGATGTAAAGCTAGAAGATGAAGATAAATGCATTTTGTTACTTTGTTCTTTACCAGAGTCTTGGGAAAATCTAATTGTTGCTATCAATGGTAGTGGTGCAGATCCGAAGATGGACAATATAATTCCTACTCTCCTATTAGAGGAGATGAGGAGGAAGTCTAAAATGAAAATCCAATATGCCTTGTTTGTAAAAGGTAGGCCTAAGAAAAAGGAACCTACAGGAGACAAGGAAGGGAAGGGTAAGTCAGAAGGATAGAGTAACGTAAAGTGTTGGAACTGTGGGAAACCAAGACATGTGAAGAAGGATTGTAATAACGAGAAAGAGAGTTTTGATTCTTCTACAGAGGAATCCTCGAATGACAGTAATGATGCATTGATTATTTCAGCTAATATTGTTTGTGATAACTATTTGCTTCATGTTTCAGAGTGATCTTCATAGAGAGGATGGTAGTCACGATGCCATGCGTGACTCGGTACCGTGGTTCAATGGGATTTGTTGGCAGTTACATGGATGCATCATTGGTAAGGTTATCTTCAGTTGATTGGGGATATGTTTTCTTGGTTTAGAGTGGTTGCTATTATCTTATGGTTTACTCTTGTTGCATTTAGAGTTTGGCATGGTTCTCTTGAGACTAGGAGGTAGATACATCTTATGGTGCATGTGATCTCCTAGAAGGAGATGGTTAGATCATGGATGTCATGTTTATGTTCAAGTTTGGAGCTTTGACATTGATCTTGTGTAGTTCTCTTAAGTATTGGGTACATTAATCATTTGCTTGATTACTTCATGATAGTGCTATGTTGCATTTGGAGTTTGACATGGATTGGTTGGTTACAAGTCCTCATGGATACTTGGAGAAATAGGTGAGGCTTGAGTTCTCTTATGGTAAGAGATATATGTTTGAATAGTTACTAGTAAGAAAATATATTTTCAACAAAAAAGACCGAGGAGCCTACACCTTGGTTGAACATGAGTTCAACACACTTGGCGGTTTCACATGCCTCCAAAGAGGCAGTTTGGATACAGAGACTTGGGAAATGTATTGTTTTTAATTGCAAGTAAGTTAAAATTGAATGTGATAGTTAGAGGTCTATGTGTTTAGCCAAAAATCCTATGTATCATGCTTGTACTAAGCATGTTGATGTTAAGTATCACTTTGTGCAAGAAATGGTTGAGAGTGGGAGGGTATTAATTGAGAAAGTCAACACTTTAATTAATGTTAAAAATTATATTATGAAACCAATTCCTTCAAATAAGTTCTCTTGGTTTTAATCATTTGCTTGGAGCTTTATGATTATGCAGGTTGCATTTGAAGTTGGAATGGATTGATTAGTTGGTGCAGGAAGGCCATTGGCCTTAAGTTTTGTACTTGATTTATAATTATTCCCTGTGTAGAATAATTACAATGTATAATGTCAAGTGGGAGAATGTTGGGAATAGGATGCCATTTAATTACAATCCTAAACATTATTTATTTCATGTATCTCCTAAGTCCTTGGAAAGCGTTCTCAAACACTAGGATTAGAAAGAGATTAATTTTGAATGAAATAATCATGTTAAGTCACATTTGTAAATAATTCTAAATGTTAGGAGCATGTGAGGGCATCCAATATGAGTTCCTAAATAATAGGGGCACATGGGGCACCCACATGGAAGGTGGCACTCACCTTGAGTTTAGTTAACTATTTGGAGTAAGAGATAACACTTTTGAATGCATGTAAAGATCTTAGGAGTTAGGGTTTTATGTTTACATGCATGAAGTTCAGTTTAGTTCAATTCAAAATCAATTTAGTTCATTTCAGTTCAGTTCAGTTATGGTTCAGTTATCTTCAATTAGTTTTAGTTGAATGCTAGTTGACTTCAGTTAACTTGGAATGCATGACTAATGACTTGAGTTGCATGACAGATAACAAGTGACTTCCTTTAGTTAACAAGGGATTACCATTCTTGCATGAATGGTGGAGAGAGATGTTTCAGTTAATAGAAAATGACTTGGACCCACCTTGGGCGTGCAAGTTGGCTTCTTGGAATTAACTCCTTTGCATGTTAAGATATTTCAGAAGACTGAGTTAAGTGGGCCCACTCTTGAGTGCCAACTTTGAGGATAAAGCCTTGAAGATATTTACAGAATAAAGGTTGAGTTACTACTTTAGTTTGGGATGACCAAATGGATGAAGATGATGATTTGGCATTGTTCTTCATTGTTAAACTCTACTTGGAAGAGATAGGTGTACCTTTTAGGAGATAGGGATTGAGCTTTGTAATTGTAAATCTTTTGGAGTTTACAAGGTTGATTATTTCCTATATATCTCAAGCAAGTTGAAGAGAGTTTGTATCAGTTTTATTGCAAGTTGTGAAGAAGATTTGGTGAAGGAAAAAGAAGCATTCTCATGCAAGAATTGGAGCTATTGTAATCTACTTCAGAGATTGAATAATAGATTAATTATTGGTGGAGTTTTTTCCCAAAAGAGTTTCTCCATGGTATATGCTTGTGTAATCTTTCTAATATCCTGTCTAATTCTTCTACAACTTTTGTCTTCATTCTACAAATGATAAAAGGAATTAATTAGATAAACACCCACAAAGAATTTGTAATAAAGGAAAGCATATTTAGATTGACAATCATAAATTTTTACAAAGTATTAAGCTACATAAACACCCCATTTTTTAACAAGGGTATACCTCATTTTGTCATAGTGAGAGTCATTGTGAATGATCCTCTTTTTTTTATAATTGTGTATGGATTGTTTTGCACTCTGGAGTACCACTCAAAAGAGAACATTAGTTGAATACAAAGTCTATTTAATGATTTTACTCTTGATATAGATGTAAATGTTAGTCCTTGTCTTTCTATTTTACCAATATTAATTGTTGCTCTTTGTAGGGTCAGGCCTTGGGATTTATGTATAGTAATTGCCCATGCCATTGTTAATGGAAATTTCCTATGATTACCTAGTAATATAGGTATTATAGGTATAGCCTTTGGATCATTTTGATTCCATGGTGGCCTAGTGTAGTTATTGATTCTTACTACAATGTACATTGGAACATCTGGTGGTTTTGAAGCTAGATTGTAAACAATATCAACAACCTCCCCAAGAGATCCATTTACAAGTCTTGCTTGAGTCCATAAGTTTGTTGTTAGCATGATTTGTTGGCCTTTACATAATAGGAGTTATTTTCAAGTTGGTTATCTTGAGCATCAATGTTTGATTTTTTTTTGTGGTTGTTGCAATACTTATTGCAACTGGAAGGTTTAGTTGTTTTAGCATTTGTTTGTTGTGTAGTCTCACTAAGTCATTTGTTGCAAAAAGGTGAATGGAGTTGTCAAATTCTTGTTTTTTAGTAGTTGCAAGTAGTTTGTTTGTGCAGGTCATTAACATCTCCAAATCTTGGTGTGTTGGTTCTGCATTGCATAAGTTTTTTAATGTTTCATGAAAGTGTGTTTGAGTTGGATCGTCACCTTGTTGACGAAACATTGTTTGTAATGTAACAACTGTAGTAAATTGTTCCCATAGTAGTTTGGCATTGGAGTGTGATGCATAGATGGGTTTGTCCATGAAAAGTGGTAGTTGTGTTAGGTCACCTATTAGAACTATAGATACACCACCGAAGCTGAGGTTTTGTGTTTGGGGAAATGCTTCATGTAGTCTAGTATCTATCTTTAATAGTAGTTTTGGGCCTATGAAACTCATTTCATTTATGAGGATGTACCTTATGTGTTTCATTTCTTCTTGAAATGTTGTTAGTGATTGTCCTTGCAATGGCTTCATTCCTTTTATTGGAATCCTAAGCATTGAATGTATGGTTGATGCACATTTATTAAATGCAACAATTCATGTGGGAGCTAAAGCAAGCAGTTGGCTCTTTTGTTGTGGTAGCTTACTTTGAAGTGCATTTCTTATGCAATAAATAAGGTATGATTTTCCAGTTCCTGCAGTTCCTTGAATGATCATATTTAGGGGTTTTTTTAAGGATTGATCTTTGTAGTGGTTTGTGATTATTGTGAGTGCTAGTTTTTGTTTTGGTGATAATGTGTAATTTGAGACATTGAAGGTAATGGACGTGTTTTCATTTTCGGTGCAAATTTTATTCATCTTTATGAAGTCAATTACAGTGGCATGTAAATTTGGGTGTACACTATGTTGATCCCATTCATTTTTGTTATCAAAATCATGCCTACTAAGTATTTGGAGCTCATCAAGATTGACATTATTAGTAAGTCCCATTAGTGACAACAATTCCCATTCATTCAATTGTAATGTATCTATTGTGTTTGCCTCATTACCACTATCTTCTTCCTCTTCACTATTTGCTTCCATGTCATTTGTGCGATTAGCGTGCTATACATCATATGTTTTTGTATTCATTTGGGTCCAATTTGTTATTATTGTATCTTTAGTAAGGCCTATGTCATTTTTTATGTCACGAAAACTCTTATATAAGAGTAATTCTCTCCAACAAAATGTTTCAAAATGTTCTGAATCTTGCTTTGGAATAGTATATAACTTTGGGAAAACATTGACGATTGCTTTTTGTTTCCTCTCTTTCCACTTATATCCTTTGTGACATGGAGAATAGGAG
>VDFB02271358.1:1248318990-1248449978 GCA_007258455.2 Sequoia sempervirens | reverse complement strand
GAGGAGGTGCAATGGTTACGTCGATTATTTTTTGTATAGTTTATGAATGAGATGAAGTCTATAATTTTTAAGTATAAGGGTGTAACATAGATTTGTGTTTCAAATTGCCATTTAAATAATTTTATGGTAGAGGTTGTTTATTATCCTTTATGGAATACACTTGGTTTCCTATCTATTATGATTTGAATTGATAAATCATGATAATAATTGATATGAAAATTCATTTTAGAGATAAATAATTTGTCTATTTCATCTCCACACGTCTTACAAACTATCTTACATATGACATTTGTGCATCCTTTGCACATTAAATTCAAAACCCAAAAGACATAAATTTAATAATATTTTTAATTTAATAAGGAATAAATTAGACTTCATTTGTTCCATGTGCATGTGACTTGAGGCAAGTAAATCAAAAAATAAATTGGATTTTCATGGAGGCATTAAAGCATTATACTTATTTTCCATCCTCTCTCATGCTAGATCATTGCAATCATAACAATATTCATGAAGCATTTTTCAAAATTAGACTTTGATTGATGCACATAAAATAACATTTACTTCTTCATCATCATCTAGGCCATCTACGTGGTTGGTTGTAGTGTAATAGTATTTTGGATGATTGTAAAGTCAATCTTTTCTAGATGTTGACCTAAGATGAATCTTAAGAACAAAATCACATGTTATATAGTCAAATCCACAACTCATAGTTGGCAAGGTAAACTTTATTGCTTTATGAACAATCTTAAGAACAAAATCACATGTTATATAATCAAATCCACAACTCATAGTTGGCAAGGTAAACTTTATTGCTTTATGAACAATCATTTAAGCTAGAATGCTCTCCATTTCATTCCATTTTTTAACATGGATTGTGCACAACACCATCACAAAGTCTTGAATTGCCTTTAAAACTGGAGCCCATAATATAGCATGCAACAAAAAAAGTCAAATCCAAGTTAGGTGGATACCAATGGGTAAGTTTTTTCATACTTTATGAGAAGTAACGAAATGAATAAAATTAAAAAAATACCTATCATATCTGAATCTTGAGAATGATCCTCTTGTAGGGGCACTAAGGCAGATGTTAAAAAGATATCTAAAAAATTGAAGCCGTAAAAAACAAGAAACATAATAGTAAGCTACAAACAGAGCATAATATATCATAAATGTACAAAAAGTGAAGCACCAAAATACCTTAAATTGGGTGCCAATGGAAGAAAAATATGAAGACTTTGAAGACTCCTCTAGGAGTGGAGGAAAAAGTATTACAAGAAAAGGGCATTTTGGAGCATTCAAGAAGTGTTGATGCTTTGCTACTATGTAATCCTTATAACTGGAAATTACATAAAGCAAAAAATGATTTAATTAAATTGTAAGGGATGAAGGCAACATTAAACTTACTTCAGCAGCATAATGAGCAATAGTGAAGCGAGTTTGAGAAAGTCTTGGCTTGCTAGAATGCTTTTTTTTCACAAATGTTAAGTAAAGCTTTTGTGGAAAAGTTTTGTGTTGATTTTGGAAACATACTGCAAAAGCAAAAAACATTTTGTAGTCAACATCCCATAAAAATGCTTGCAAGGTTAATAACTGCAAAAGGAACATGAAAAGGTCACATACTGTCATCTCTAGAACCAATTCAAAAGAGACCAAAAGTCCAATTCATCATGGTATGATTTGTCAAAAGAGAGCTACAATACAGTTCATCAACAATTAAGAAATGAAATGATAAATATATCTGTATGAAAAGAACTAAGATTGTACTTTCAAAAGCATACATAATAAGCAGTCAAAATGTTAGTAGAGTCTCCATGAAGTTGGTTGATGTGATTTTGACTGCAGTGATACACATCTAAAACTAAGATAGTTTAGGCTAGAAAAATTAATGGGTAAAGGTATGAGTTTATAACTCGCATGCAAGCATGACCAAATTAGCTTAAAAGACGGTCTTGAATTATGAGGCAATTTAGCTGAAGTGTCCTTTTGGACAACATGCAATTGTTTGTTTTGAAACTCTATGGATTGATCTAAGACTGTAATTTAAAATACATACATAATAAGCAGTCACATTGGCAGCAGAGTGTGGTGGAACTTGCTTGATTTGCATGTTAGTGTTTTTGAAAGGATACTTATTCTTGAAGCAAAGCTTGGCCTTGTTAAGCAAACACATCCAACATTAGCAGAGGTCTAGTTCATATATTGATTTATCTTTTTTATGAAGATATTCTACAAACAAAGTAATTAAATTTACAATTAATGTTGTGTTTTATTTTGTGGGAATATAAATGGTTGTGAAATAATAAGTAATATAGAGTTTGAGTAGAGAAGTAAGTGTTATACATACATGTAGTTGATGTTGAGGAGGAACTAATCTTACACCTTCCATGTATCACCATTGCAACTTGTATTAGATAGAGATGTTGGAAATGTTGTTTAAAGAATATGTTTTATTTTGCTTAGTGTCCACTTGCATACCAAAAAGGTTTGAATGAGTTAGTGAAGGGGAGAATATTTTGTAAAGACATATAGTGTTAACTGTGTACTGTAAAGTAATTTGAAAGTTAATATGAAAGAGATTAGAGTGGAAAGGGTTGTTGGGAATAGGATTCCATTTAATTGTAATCCTAAACATTATTTATTTCATGTGTCTCCTAAGTCCTTGGAAAGCATTCTCAAACACTAGGATTATAATCATATTAATTGTCATTTGTAATTAATTCTAAATGTTAGGAGCATGTGAGGGCATCCAAGATGAGTTCCTAAATAATAGGGGCACATGGGGCGCCCATATGGAAGGTGGCACTCACCTTGAGTTTAGTTAACTATTTGGAGTAAGAGATAACACTTGTGAATGCATGTAGAGATCCTAGGAGTTAGGTTTTGATGTTTACATGCATGAAGTTCAGTTCGGTTCAATTTAGATCAATTCAGTTTAGTTCAGTTCAGTTCAATCCAAAATCAGTTTAGTTCAGTTCAGTTATGGTTCAATTATCTTCAATTAGTTTTAGTTGAATGCTAGTTGACTTCAGTTAACTTGGAACACATGACTAATGACTTGAGTTGCATGAAAGATAACAGGTGACTTCCTTCAGTTAACAAGGGATTACCATTCTTGCATGAATGGTGGAGAGAGATGTTTCAGTTAATAGAAAATGACTTGGACACACCCACCTTGGGCGCCCAAGTTGGCTTCTTGGAATTAACTCCTTTGCATGTTAAGATATTTCGGAAGGTTGAGTTAAGTAGGCCCACTCTTGGGCGCCTACTTTGAGGATAAAGCCTTAAAGATATTTATGGAACAAAGGTTGAGTTACTACTTCAATTTGGGATGCTCAAATGGATGAAGATGATGATTTGGCATTGTTCTCCATGGTTAAACTCTACTTGGAAGAGATAGGCGTACCTTTTAGGAGATAGGGATTGAGCTTTGTAATTGTAACTCTTTTGGAGTTTACAAGGTTGATTATTGCCTATATATCTCAAGCAAGTTGGAGAGAGTTTGTATCAGTTTTATTGCAGGTTGTGAAGAAGATTTGGTGAAGGCAAAAGAAGAATTCTCAAGCAAGAATTGGAGCTATTGTAATCTACTTCAGAGATTGAATAATAGATTAATTCTTGGTGGAGTTTTTTTCCCGAAAGGGTTTCTCCATGGTATATTCTTGTATAATCTTTCTAATATCCTATCTAATTCTTCTACAACTTTTGTCTTCATTCTACAAATGATAAAATGAATTAATCAAATAATCACCCATAAAGAATTTGTAATAAAGGAAAGCATATTTAGATCAGTAATCATAAAGTTTTACAAAGTATTAAGCTACATAAACACCCCATTTTTCAACATTTGGTATCACAGTTGAGGTTGGGTAGAGTATTGGGACAACTTTCTCTTAAAAGATTGGAGGTTTTTTGGCTGTAGTGGGAGCTTTTATTATTATTTTTATTTGTTGATTTTGGAAAATAAGTTTTGTTACAGTGAATTCTTTTTTAGATATTGAAAGGTTCAATGGATCTAATTATGAGATGTGTAAATTAAAAATGGAGGATCTCCTTGAAGAGAGAGATCAATGGTTAGTTGTTGAAAATGAGAGAAAGTCACCTACAACGATGTCATATGAGGATTGGGCTAAGCTTGATAAGAAGGCAAGAGGGACCATAAGATTATGTCTTGCTAATGTTGTTCTCTTGAATGTTTTAGAAGAAACTACTGCATATAAGTTGTGGAAGAGAATAGGTGATATTTATCAAACTAAATGTCTTACTAATAAGTTGTATCTAAAAAAGACAGTTGTATTCTTTAAAGATGAAAGAAGGTGATTCTGTTGCAAATCATTTGAATGCTTTTAATTTGATTCTAAGTCAATTAGCATCTGTAGATGTAAAGCTAGAAGATGAAGATAAATGCATTTTGTTACTTTGTTCTTTACCAGAGTCTTGGGAAAATCTAATTGTTGCTATCAATGGTAGTGGTGCAGATCCGAAGATGGACAATATAATTCCTACTCTCCTATTAGAGGAGATGAGGAGGAAGTCTAAAATGAAAATCCAATATGCCTTGTTTGTAAAAGGTAGGCCTAAGAAAAAGGAACCTACAGGAGACAAGGAAGGGAAGGGTAAGTCAGAAGGATAGAGTAACGTAAAGTGTTGGAACTGTGGGAAACCAAGACATGTGAAGAAGGATTGTAATAACGAGAAAGAGAGTTTTGATTCTTCTACAGAGGAATCCTCGAATGACAGTAATGATGCATTGATTATTTCAGCTAATATTGTTTGTGATAACTATTTGCTTCATGTTTCAGAGTGATCTTCATAGAGAGGATGGTAGTCACGATGCCATGCGTGACTCGGTACCGTGGTTCAATGGGATTTGTTGGCAGTTACATGGATGCATCATTGGTAAGGTTATCTTCAGTTGATTGGGGATATGTTTTCTTGGTTTAGAGTGGTTGCTATTATCTTATGGTTTACTCTTGTTGCATTTAGAGTTTGGCATGGTTCTCTTGAGACTAGGAGGTAGATACATCTTATGGTGCATGTGATCTCCTAGAAGGAGATGGTTAGATCATGGATGTCATGTTTATGTTCAAGTTTGGAGCTTTGACATTGATCTTGTGTAGTTCTCTTAAGTATTGGGTACATTAATCATTTGCTTGATTACTTCATGATAGTGCTATGTTGCATTTGGAGTTTGACATGGATTGGTTGGTTACAAGTCCTCATGGATACTTGGAGAAATAGGTGAGGCTTGAGTTCTCTTATGGTAAGAGATATATGTTTGAATAGTTACTAGTAAGAAAATATATTTTCAACAAAAAAGACCGAGGAGCCTACACCTTGGTTGAACATGAGTTCAACACACTTGGCGGTTTCACATGCCTCCAAAGAGGCAGTTTGGATACAGAGACTTGGGAAATGTATTGTTTTTAATTGCAAGTAAGTTAAAATTGAATGTGATAGTTAGAGGTCTATGTGTTTAGCCAAAAATCCTATGTATCATGCTTGTACTAAGCATGTTGATGTTAAGTATCACTTTGTGCAAGAAATGGTTGAGAGTGGGAGGGTATTAATTGAGAAAGTCAACACTTTAATTAATGTTAAAAATTATATTATGAAACCAATTCCTTCAAATAAGTTCTCTTGGTTTTAATCATTTGCTTGGAGCTTTATGATTATGCAGGTTGCATTTGAAGTTGGAATGGATTGATTAGTTGGTGCAGGAAGGCCATTGGCCTTAAGTTTTGTACTTGATTTATAATTATTCCCTGTGTAGAATAATTACAATGTATAATGTCAAGTGGGAGAATGTTGGGAATAGGATGCCATTTAATTACAATCCTAAACATTATTTATTTCATGTATCTCCTAAGTCCTTGGAAAGCGTTCTCAAACACTAGGATTAGAAAGAGATTAATTTTGAATGAAATAATCATGTTAAGTCACATTTGTAAATAATTCTAAATGTTAGGAGCATGTGAGGGCATCCAATATGAGTTCCTAAATAATAGGGGCACATGGGGCACCCACATGGAAGGTGGCACTCACCTTGAGTTTAGTTAACTATTTGGAGTAAGAGATAACACTTTTGAATGCATGTAAAGATCTTAGGAGTTAGGGTTTTATGTTTACATGCATGAAGTTCAGTTTAGTTCAATTCAAAATCAATTTAGTTCATTTCAGTTCAGTTCAGTTATGGTTCAGTTATCTTCAATTAGTTTTAGTTGAATGCTAGTTGACTTCAGTTAACTTGGAATGCATGACTAATGACTTGAGTTGCATGACAGATAACAAGTGACTTCCTTTAGTTAACAAGGGATTACCATTCTTGCATGAATGGTGGAGAGAGATGTTTCAGTTAATAGAAAATGACTTGGACCCACCTTGGGCGTGCAAGTTGGCTTCTTGGAATTAACTCCTTTGCATGTTAAGATATTTCAGAAGACTGAGTTAAGTGGGCCCACTCTTGAGTGCCAACTTTGAGGATAAAGCCTTGAAGATATTTACAGAATAAAGGTTGAGTTACTACTTTAGTTTGGGATGACCAAATGGATGAAGATGATGATTTGGCATTGTTCTTCATTGTTAAACTCTACTTGGAAGAGATAGGTGTACCTTTTAGGAGATAGGGATTGAGCTTTGTAATTGTAAATCTTTTGGAGTTTACAAGGTTGATTATTTCCTATATATCTCAAGCAAGTTGAAGAGAGTTTGTATCAGTTTTATTGCAAGTTGTGAAGAAGATTTGGTGAAGGAAAAAGAAGCATTCTCATGCAAGAATTGGAGCTATTGTAATCTACTTCAGAGATTGAATAATAGATTAATTATTGGTGGAGTTTTTTCCCAAAAGAGTTTCTCCATGGTATATGCTTGTGTAATCTTTCTAATATCCTGTCTAATTCTTCTACAACTTTTGTCTTCATTCTACAAATGATAAAAGGAATTAATTAGATAAACACCCACAAAGAATTTGTAATAAAGGAAAGCATATTTAGATTGACAATCATAAATTTTTACAAAGTATTAAGCTACATAAACACCCCATTTTTTAACAAGGGTATACCTCATTTTGTCATAGTGAGAGTCATTGTGAATGATCCTCTTTTTTTTATAATTGTGTATGGATTGTTTTGCACTCTGGAGTACCACTCAAAAGAGAACATTAGTTGAATACAAAGTCTATTTAATGATTTTACTCTTGATATAGATGTAAATGTTAGTCCTTGTCTTTCTATTTTACCAATATTAATTGTTGCTCTTTGTAGGGTCAGGCCTTGGGATTTATGTATAGTAATTGCCCATGCCATTGTTAATGGAAATTTCCTATGATTACCTAGTAATATAGGTATTATAGGTATAGCCTTTGGATCATTTTGATTCCATGGTGGCCTAGTGTAGTTATTGATTCTTACTACAATGTACATTGGAACATCTGGTGGTTTTGAAGCTAGATTGTAAACAATATCAACAACCTCCCCAAGAGATCCATTTACAAGTCTTGCTTGAGTCCATAAGTTTGTTGTTAGCATGATTTGTTGGCCTTTACATAATAGGAGTTATTTTCAAGTTGGTTATCTTGAGCATCAATGTTTGATTTTTTTTTGTGGTTGTTGCAATACTTATTGCAACTGGAAGGTTTAGTTGTTTTAGCATTTGTTTGTTGTGTAGTCTCACTAAGTCATTTGTTGCAAAAAGGTGAATGGAGTTGTCAAATTCTTGTTTTTTAGTAGTTGCAAGTAGTTTGTTTGTGCAGGTCATTAACATCTCCAAATCTTGGTGTGTTGGTTCTGCATTGCATAAGTTTTTTAATGTTTCATGAAAGTGTGTTTGAGTTGGATCGTCACCTTGTTGACGAAACATTGTTTGTAATGTAACAACTGTAGTAAATTGTTCCCATAGTAGTTTGGCATTGGAGTGTGATGCATAGATGGGTTTGTCCATGAAAAGTGGTAGTTGTGTTAGGTCACCTATTAGAACTATAGATACACCACCGAAGCTGAGGTTTTGTGTTTGGGGAAATGCTTCATGTAGTCTAGTATCTATCTTTAATAGTAGTTTTGGGCCTATGAAACTCATTTCATTTATGAGGATGTACCTTATGTGTTTCATTTCTTCTTGAAATGTTGTTAGTGATTGTCCTTGCAATGGCTTCATTCCTTTTATTGGAATCCTAAGCATTGAATGTATGGTTGATGCACATTTATTAAATGCAACAATTCATGTGGGAGCTAAAGCAAGCAGTTGGCTCTTTTGTTGTGGTAGCTTACTTTGAAGTGCATTTCTTATGCAATAAATAAGGTATGATTTTCCAGTTCCTGCAGTTCCTTGAATGATCATATTTAGGGGTTTTTTTAAGGATTGATCTTTGTAGTGGTTTGTGATTATTGTGAGTGCTAGTTTTTGTTTTGGTGATAATGTGTAATTTGAGACATTGAAGGTAATGGACGTGTTTTCATTTTCGGTGCAAATTTTATTCATCTTTATGAAGTCAATTACAGTGGCATGTAAATTTGGGTGTACACTATGTTGATCCCATTCATTTTTGTTATCAAAATCATGCCTACTAAGTATTTGGAGCTCATCAAGATTGACATTATTAGTAAGTCCCATTAGTGACAACAATTCCCATTCATTCAATTGTAATGTATCTATTGTGTTTGCCTCATTACCACTATCTTCTTCCTCTTCACTATTTGCTTCCATGTCATTTGTGCGATTAGCGTGCTATACATCATATGTTTTTGTATTCATTTGGGTCCAATTTGTTATTATTGTATCTTTAGTAAGGCCTATGTCATTTTTTATGTCACGAAAACTCTTATATAAGAGTAATTCTCTCCAACAAAATGTTTCAAAATGTTCTGAATCTTGCTTTGGAATAGTATATAACTTTGGGAAAACATTGACGATTGCTTTTTGTTTCCTCTCTTTCCACTTATATCCTTTGTGACATGGAGAATAGGAGAAGGATCTTGTAGATTCAAGTAATGTTATTGCTTCTAGTTGTGGCAGGTGTTGCATATAAGAATGTAAGTAGCTTGATTGGAGTTTGTTGTCATTTGTTGTTCTTGTGAAGTGGTGGAATACTTTTTGGCCAACATTCAATGACATAAATGATCGGTTATAGATGACAAGGGGCAATTTTTGGAACATATGGCATGTTTCTTGTGCTCCAATATCACGTTCAACCACAAGTTCTGTCATGAATTTTTGGTATGCTATTAAAGCTTCATCTTCAAGTTTTTGATTTGTAGCTATTCTTGTAAGCATATTAACACAACTCTCTAATTTTTTCTTTGATTTTGATGCATACTTGGAAATGTATTTGAGAACAAGTGTTCGTGAGATGGAAGGTTGGCAATCTATATTTTCTCTCCATATTGAAATCATTTCTCAATTATGTATGTTTAATCTATCATCATTTCTTGTTGGTTCATATTATTTTTTACCGTCATTGTCACATGATAATGTAGAGATAATTTGTTCTTTCCATGGAGCTTTGTATCAACATTTTATTTTTTCCCCTTCTTACATAGGCATGTTCCCTCGATGCATTTTGTGTGCCTTTGGACATGATTAATTAACTCCTCGTAGTCGTTTGAGGGATTTGTACTAAAGATCTCAGTTGTGTTTAACAAACATGGATCATCAAGTGGAGATCAATGTGTTGTGTTGTTGCCGTGAGATATAGTATGAGGGTTCTAAGCAGTGACATATGTGTCAAAGAATTTTCTTGCTCTTTCCACTTCTAAGTTATCTTTCCAATCAAGTTTGTCCATGTCTGGAGCATTTTCAAGCCAAAGGAATCCATGAACATGTGCAGTCCCTCAATGTTGTCATTCGTACCTAGACCAATATTCTTTTGTATGGAGAAGCTTCTCAATGACCTTCTCATGAAATATTGTGAATCATTGATGTAGATATAGGGATGTGGTATGGGGGTTATTGATTATGTTATCTATGTGAATTTTATTTGATTGCATTGTAAATCTTATGTCATTTGAGAGTAGTTGTTGTAAATCTGACCATTTTGTATCTATTGCACTTAATGTGAAGAATAGAGTGGGTGACCCTATCTGGTTGATCATATTTGTTAGCTCAACATGACATTTGTTCCAATATGGTCTTGTCCCTCTCATGGTAGATCCAAAATGCATAAGTTGCTCAACTAACTATTCATTAGGAAGATTTTTCAAGTGTGTATGAAGGTTTTCAATAGTGGTTGGTATGTTTTCTTCTGCATTTTTTTAAGGAAAACCGTTACAAGTCCTTGGCTACGATGACGCATCATAAGGTTGGAGACAAAATATCGAAACCTTGGATGCCTTCCAAATCTTTGATCATGGAATCTCATTATATGTAATGCATATTTATGCATTTGTACTTCCCTAATTCGTGCTTGCATTTGTGGTGCTTTTCCATCTGGAAAGAGTGTGGGAAATGCCATATCAAAGAGGCCTTCAGTATTGTATTCATTTATTGGAGAAGAGCTTATTTCAGGTCAATCAATAGTGTTATTTGTTGGGTGTTCAATTTGTAGTGTTTGTTTAATGATTTCTAACTCATGATGTCTCCCTAGTAGGTTTACCATAAATGACAATATGTATGTTGATGCATCTTGATCATGTTGATCGTTAGTGTCAGGTTCATTGTTTGGTACCATTATTTCTTCAGCAAATTATATGGTGTGAAGCATGTCTGAAATGTATGTACTTGTTTTAGGGAGTTGTTCTAAGTAGGATGCATTCATTTCAACATCGCTATAGTATGGGTCATATTTGATCTTGTATTTCAATGCATCTCTAATACGACTCCTACTTACATAATAGTCATAATAGTTTCCTTGTGTATGCAATCTTTGAACTATCAGGACATCTAGGTCTGTAATTCTATGTGCAGGAAGTATTTTGGCAATACTTTTTATGTCCTATGGGAAGCTAATCATGTAACCATATTATTTATATTTCCCAGAGCCACGAGTGTGGGTTACTTGTAATATTGGGTTTACCCTTGCTATGAGCATCTCTTCTACTTGAGTGAGCTTTTGCAACATAGGAGGTAGTTCTCTTGGGTCCATATTATTAAGTGATGAAAATCAATGAATGCCTTTCTCATTAAAACATCATTTACAAATACAATTATCATTTGATGAATGAAAAATCATGCCAAGGTAGCATTCCTTACATATAGTGCATGTCTGTAAGTTTGATAGTGCATCTATTCTGTATCAAAAAAAAATTTATGCAATTGTGAAGTTGTTGTTCATTGATGGTGCAGTATCTGTTTCATTTGGTCTTTTTTTTTGTATGTTTTGTAGGTGATAGTGAGCACTAATTTCCTCTTTATGACGAGAATAGTACTCTCGACTTCTTTTCCGACTTTGTATTCTTTGAAGTTCTATTTGATGGGTTCAATTTCTTTTTTTGTTTCTAGTGTCCATCATTTGTAATTAAAAATAGGAGGCATGATTACTAACAATAACGAGAAAAAGACATGGACTAATACAAGAAAGTTGTGTTTCTTTGTACATCTACATATCAAATGAAAAAATGAATGCAATTACAATAGTATATAATGAAGAAATGTAGTTGAGATGAATAAAATGTAAATGAAACATGCAATATTGAAAGAACTAGTTTTGGAAATTACATGACATAGATAGATATAGTTTGCAAGGCCACCTACAATGGCTCTAGTTTTATTATCTATGGAAATGATGCCATAATATGCTATCTAAATAAATAGAATTAGGAGATTTGAGTGTAGTTCGTGGATCTCAATTATTTAGAAGAAGGAAAGTCCTCTATTTTTTACTTACTTCTATATAGAAACAAGCTTAATCATAACCCTATACAACCCAAATATCTACTGCACTTACAAGCTACATCAGACTTAACTAATTACTAATAGTAACAATCAAAATAAATGCAATGAATTGTTACAATGGAAGAGGAAATAAGCTTAATGAAAAATAAAATTTTCTGAAAGAAATAGTTAAAAGTGACTGACTTGTTTTTGAGAGAATGGTGTTTAATTGTTAACAACCCCTTTCCATTTTACAACTCTTCAACAATAAATTGATGTGTTGCAAATGTAAAAACAAATTGCCATCAAATTGACAAAAAAAAATTCAATGGAAATAAAATGTTCCTATCCAGTTTTCAAATCAATGTTAATTTGGATTTTATGTGTCAAGTGAGATTTTGGAGGCTTCTACCTAATATTTTGGATATTTTGACTAATAAATGGCAAGTGGCTTACCATTAATTGATAATTGAAACTTGTTTTCCGATGAATTTCAAGAATTAAAGCTTACAAAGGAGAATATATATATATATATAGATAGATAGATAGTATGTGTTGCATAAGTTACACTTACAAAGGAGAATATATATATAGGTTGAAGAACATATACATTAAGCTTAATTTTCTGTCAACACTGGCAGTTGTACAAAACTTGGGTTGAGTTGCATAGAGGAAATTTAGATATCATGGATTTATTTTTTTCTATCTTACTCATAGTATTAGTTTTTTTAATTATATCAAGGTACACTTTACCTATCTTTCAAGCATGCTAAGTTTTGATTGAATTCTTTTCAATTTGAGTAAATTAAGCACAGATTGAGCAATGCTTGTTTTAATGATGGAAGTTGATCATGTCGGATGTTTATCCAAAAAAATCAGTTTCTATAAGTTGATCATGTTAGATGTTGCTAGGCGATAGCTTTAGGGGCTTAGTTTGGAACCAAAAGTTAATGAAGAGATTGCTTCTTATTCTATAATGAAATATGATTAATTTTTCTAATTAGTACTTACAACTTTTGACTGTAGAACTATAAAGAATGAATTTTCATTTTCCTTGATGTAACATGAATAAAAAAAGAATCATTCTTCCAAAACTAAGATATAAGTTTGCATTAATTTGTTTATTATTTTTCAATCTTGAATGGCCAAATTTATATTACTTCACATCAATGCAATACAATAACATAGTACGTTCCTACATATCCATTGCATGAAACTATACAAAAATGTTGAAATAGTATAAAAGTTAAAACCAAGTAGGGAGTGATGTTCCACTGTCAAATTAAAAACTTCAATTTGGTTCAAATAGTTTATGTTTCCTGAATATTTTAGTTTTCAATCTTCAACAACAAATTTATATTGAATTATTGAACACTTGGTGGGAAAGGCAAAAAAAGCTTGAAGATTTGTGTAAGAAACTCCTAACAATTGGATTAATCTCAATCCTGATAGAACCACTAAAGCAAATCCAGGAATAGAAAAAGGGAGGGAACTTTAGTGATGATGATGGAAAACATTTGCTCATGTTTTCATTCCTGTGAGGTATCTTTAGAGAGAATGGTGTATAACATTATTAATATTTTTCAGTCCACTTGGATTTAATATAAATAATAATGCAGAAGTGATGGCTCTCTCAAAAGAAATATGACAGGCTAAGGAATATGATGGTGGAAACTTTGGTTGGAAGGGGAATCAATTCTAATTTTTCAAGCAATCAAAAAGGGGCAGTTTAATGACTAGTAAACTAATTTGTAAAATAGTCTGTTACCTTCATCTTCCAAGGAAATTTCTCCAACTTTGCATAGATTTCCTATATCTCCTACACAAAAAGCATGCACCACTATGTAATATCTATAATTTTGTCCTATGCAATTTCCAACTTGCCAATGAAGATTTCCCATTTGTAAACCATGGTAGGCCACTCAATGCAAAAGTGGAAATATAAAAATCTTATGGTAATCATTGCATTGTGAACAAATTGATATGGAAAATAACACCTATAATAGTATTTTCTTTGGTGGATTTAATGTCAAGGTTAATTTGCAATAATGGAAACTTTTATGTAGGGTTGCTTATGGTACAACATATCCCTGATCTTGTAGTACATATTTTGAATGGAATTCTAAAAATTACTTCTATAGGCTATTTTACAGCTTTTCTAAACCTTAACTAATTTGACTCCATTTTGGATGTGTTGTTATAGCTGGCAGAACCACTGACATGTTCCTAATAAAAACTAGTTGTATTTTTGCGAGTACTAATACTCTTATCTATAATCTAAAATTTTGAATTCAAAGCTAAAAATTTGAAGTAATGTTTGTCAATCTGAAATCACATCCTTGCTACCATTATTACAAGCCTTATTGAAATTTAAAATTCACAGAAATTAAAATTGACTAAAAGGCCTGAAATCCAAATTCCTTGAAACAAGAATGTAAATTTCAAACCAAAATCTAATTAATGAGCTCTAATACCATGCATACAAACAAAATTGAAATCTGCAATTCTGGAAAAAGAGTTTGGCTTAAAAATTTAAAAGAATAATTTCTGCAGCAAAAGAGTTGATCAATAAATGAAAATTTCCTAATAGGAGAATAAATGAAAATTTCCTAATAGGACAACAAAAGTATTCTCACATACCACCAAAATTCTTTTGTACCTAATAAGTTCTGGTTCAGCTAGAGTACACATTTTTTCATATAAAGGAAAATAACTTAGAACAACAAACTTTATCTAATTCTTTTGTTGGCCTTTACATGTATTCATTGATTTATCGTCCTAAGGTATTATTTTCCCTTCGCATGAATTTATTTGCTTTATTTTGGTCTAACAAAAGCTCTAGAATGAAAAGATACAAATCTACCTTATATATCTTCAAATGGGATACATCTTTTTCATCCACTTGTAATGGAGTGGAAAATATTTGGTCTCTTGTAGTGTGTTGTTCCAACTTATAACTTTTCCAAATCAGAATGTGTTTGGAATCCCATGGATCCTTATGGAGTGCTCTCATCTTGCTATTAGTGATTAAATGCCATATCAGTTTCCTCTCACCATCAAACAAACTCTAAGTTCATGAATGTTTTATAGATGGACCTTGATGTGCTTAATACGACTTAAAATATAAAAAATTACTTTGTAAAACATGTTGCAACCATGTCATATGCACATACAACTCAAAATTCTACATACTAACTAAATGTTTCAAAAACATCATGGGAGATTTCTAGGATGGCCTTTTACACCAATCTTAATTTGCATGAAGTTCACGAACCTGTTGTCAAGCAGTAAATTCCTTTCATAGATAGGAAATGTAAAGGCTTCATTTAACAAACATATAAGTAGTATCTTTTTTAGGGTAATCCACATGCAATAAGTAAAGAGAACATAAAAGAACAATTCTATAGTAGAAAATTAGATTCAATCTGTTATGTCTTATTTTGCTTGCACACTTATTTGAAAGACATAGGGTATTCACCATACATTTATTTTGACAAAGAAAACATGTGCTTTCATTTATTTTTATTGTATATCTCAAAAGTGAAATTGTTTTTGATACGGTAAGTAGCATTTATAGGGTTTTGTACCCTTACATGGAGAGCCACAAGGGCCAATAAAGTTTAGGACCAAAAAAATTAAAAGCCTAAGCCAAAAAACTAACACATCGAACCAACAACAGACATACACAAAACGGACTAACAACAGACTAACTGGTATTTTCCCAATTCTTTGACAAGAGATTAACAACATCGTCCCCAACCCATTCCAAACCATCTTCAACATTATTCTTGTCCATTTCATCCTTCAAAAGTGAAATTGTTGTTACATAATGATGCACAGAGAAAATAGTATATACATAAAAATGCAAAGAAAATATTTGAAATTTAACATGCAACCTACTGTGTTGTGTTGAAAGGAATCAAGATTATTTGGGACAAGAAATAAAGAGCACATACAATTTTATATACATAGCAAATGAAGATTTGAAACTAGTAAACTGAAAATGTTAACACTGTAAGATTTTGCCACAAACAATAATTCAGATACTCACAAAAAAGGGTGAAGCATTTTTTAAATTCAAACTCTGTTTTATTTGATAGACATAATAGTAAAAGAATATTTACAAGTACAAGAATATATACACTATTTTATAGAAAATAAGGAATGTATTCCTAATTGTTCGTATCATTCGACATCTCATTGATTTTAGAAAGCAAGAAATTGCTCTCCGCATTAAAATCTATCTTATTAGCTTTGATGATTGTTGCTTTCAAGCACTCTTCATTTTTGTATGTCTCAAATTTGCATGACAGTGTGAATAAGAATTGTGTAAGGATAACACTTCTTATTACATCTTCAGTACTTGTTTCTACCTCATGATTGAATTGCAGTGTATATAGTTCTTGAGTAGACATACCCATGACTTTAGTTGTTATCTCATCAAATGCAACTACCCATATTGTATCCATGTGATCCTCTAGTTTCACTTGAAGTATGTACCTATAATCGCAATATGGAAATGTTGTTGCACATTTTGAGCAATACCATTTATCTTCTTCATTTTCAATAACCCTTTTCTTACATCGTTTCCATCCCATTGAAGAGGACAAGCTGGATAACATATGGAGTTAGATTTGATGAATAGTATTGTTTCCTTTGCAATGAATTGGATGGGTTGTATTATTTTTTATGATTGCTCTCGAATGTTGCTAATTGTCATTATTATGGTAATAGGAGGCATATCATCAAGCTTTGTGGAGGAAGGTACAATATTAACTCCATTCTGTGCATACCAAGTTTTAAGTTGTTTTGCTTCTTCTATATCAGGTTCTATGGATAGGTGTGTAGTTACTAATGTGCTTATTACTTTTCCATTATAGTTAGAAACACATCCATTTTTAATAGCTAGAACAATGGTTTGTTTTGAGTGGTACACGTGTTGAAGTTTTGTGCCTTCTTTCTGAGTTGTTTGTCCCCATAAAGTTACATCTATAATTGATGCAGACATATCTAATATCTTGATGCTCCACCTCAAAACCTCTATACCATCCCTCCTCCTTATTGTAGAGCTTGGATCTACACCAACAATAATTCCAATAACATCAACAAGTGAATTATTACTCTTACTCACAATTTCCTTGATAGGTGTGAAAGAGAATTGATGTTTTGGAATAGAGAGGTCATCTTCACAGGGTGTCACCTTTGATTCAACCATTAAGGTGATTTCTATTCCATTATTTAGCTTGTTGTAAAGCTTATTAGAATATTTAATTGTCCCACCAGATAATGAATATATAGATCCAACATTAATGTTTGCATAATGAATATCTATCGCTTCATTGAAGTGACACGTGTTTCTATGTGTTCATTATCTATAATATCAAATCTGAAAGCTTGTCCACTTTCCTTTTGATTCATGTATCAATGGATTTCTTTTTTCATAGTTACATGGCCTTTAATAGTCCAACTTGTTTGAAAAGGGTTCAAACTGTTGATAGGACTGATGCTAGTAGATATATCCTTCCTAGATTGAGATAGGTCTATGCCAAACAACATTCTTTTAGAGTTTGGAGTTGTTGGTGATACAGGATAATCAAATGTATCTGTAGCATTGTTTTGTAGATGTTCTTGTTGCTCTAGAAATAGGAAGACAAGTTCACCAATGACAACATGATTTGTACATGCAAGCTCTAGTTTTGAAATGACAATTCACCTACATAATTGTAAGTAAAAATATAATTAGTAATATATTGTAGAAGTTGGAAAGTTAATTATAAGGTATAAAAATAGTATTGAACCTGCATACTAACCTTGAACTACTAATGATGGGACAATTATATTTTTTTAGTTGTATTATAGATCCCTCATGAATTTTCTTAGAAGTTATATAGTGGTTGTACTTTTTTGGCAATGATGCTCTTTGTTTATGCTCTTCGTCAGAAAGATTGATTCTATATCAATTGTTTCTCTCAGGACCATGACCAAAGTTTGAGGTAGCTAATACTTGGAGATGAGGATCCAAGCCTAGACTCCCATTATTCATAATCTTGATTGCATTTGTAGTCAATAATGAAGACATAGCTACAGTACTCCTATAAAACTATATTGGATTAGAAGTATATAATGGTTAACAATTAGAACTATATTTCATTAATTTTATAAAATAGCAAGGAATGTATGGAAAAACAAAATTCAAACTACATTATTCAGTTAATCAGATATTTGTATGCTTTAGAAAAATACCTGAACGTTTTCTTCTAGAGAGTTGTGTGACAACTATGAAGTTCATTTGGAATATAAGCTAACAAAAGGTTTCTTGAAAGGTACCTGAAAAAAATCACAAATTAAATTAACACCTTGGTTGCACAATAAGTTTTTTAGCATATAGAGGAATTGAGATTGAAGAAAATTGGGATAAGTTATGTTGAGATCAAGCTACCTTCATAATTTTTTTAGGCAATATGTCATTTCCCTTCCAATTTCATGACTGCAATCTATCACTGAGATATTTTTCCCCTGGCAACACTCTAAGTAAATAATAGTATGTTCAGTTTATGGTTGGTCTCACTGATTAAGGTTCAGATAAATGCTACTTCTATTTAGTTTGATTTGACAACTTCTTGTTAAAAAATAATTCATTTTTTCACAATATGTTATGTACATAACAAATTATGATAGTAGACAACAGACAGAGAGAAAATAATTTGTGACAGTGTAGAAGAGAGAATGATGTTGAAGTGGAGTAGGAGATTGGTTTGATTTAATGAAACAAAGAAAGTCAATAGCTTTAGTTCCAAGATTTCAAAATATAATACCCCTCACCTAAGTGGTGCAGATAATTCCAAAAAATGCAGTGACTAAAGTGGCAACCATAATTGTAAAATTCTTAGCATGTTTCATGTACAAGTAAAATTTGTAAATATCTTTCTCTAGAAAACTAAGTTATTTCTATCTTCCCATTTGTTTAATAAGACTTGCAAATGATAGATGCTATTAATGAGTATTTATTTTTCTAGATTCTATTTATGAGTATGTATTTTCCTAGAGATGAATATGTGGAGGATTTCCTATACAAAAGATTATATTTATGATTATGAATTTTTCTGGAGATGAATATGTGGAGGATTTCCTATACAAAGAAGTTTATGAATCAAGGAACCAATTGGTCCAACTCATGCACAATGACCTATTTCAAAAGGCAGGATCCCCAAGAAAATGATAAATAACTAAACCATAGATTCACACAAGTCAATAACATAGAAATCATCTATTTTAATTTCAAACAACTGTAAATACTAAATTGTAACTAACCTGAAAAAGTCCCATGGAAGCTATGTAAGATGAATAACCTTTTCTAAGTCCGGGTTGAGAATAAGGATAAAGTACAATCAACAATCAAAAGGGAAAACTACAGTAGGCTCTCAAATGACTTGACATAGATAGAATGGAGTGGGAAATTGCATAAAATAGTGGACTGAACTGATGAATAGTGTGTTAGTTTTATGATAAAAAATGTAAGCAAGAAATAATGCAACACATAAGACAAATGAGCACAACAATTTACCTTGGGAAAACCCTCCTTCTCGAGGGAGAAAAACTCAACAAAATATATCTCTTATATATAGAACAAATAAGAGCAAAAATCTACTTTACAGTCAAACCCTTCTTAAGGGTGAACTTGACACAAAGAATGATGAGAATATCTTCTCGATACAATCGAGTATTAATCTTATTGAAATATGATCTGCTTCAATAGCTCTGAACTATCAAGAAAGGCAACCACTTGTTGTTGATAAATATTAACACTTGTTGCTAAAGAGAAGCGAATATATACTGCCAATATTGTGTGAAAGTTTGTTGATAATCATATGCGGAGTCTGTTGAAATTAAGGTGTGAATGAAAGGAATTGAATTGATGATTTGATGAAACAACTTCACCTTGTATATATAAAAAACAAGGTATCTCTTCATATAGGTCGGCCTCCTTTAAGAAATAAAATATAAAATATAATTTGTAATTAAGGTCAATTTGCCTTATTAATTATTTATTATTTAATTTTGAGAGAAAGATATCTCCTGCCGCTATAATTTGTAATATAAAGTTTGTTGATAATCAGATGCGAAGTCTATTGAAATTAAGGTGTGAATGAAAGGAATTGAATTGATGATTTGATGAAACAACTTCACCTTGTATATATAAAAAACAAGGCGTCTCTTCATATAGATCGACCTCCTTTAAGAAATAAAATATAAAATATAATTTGTAATTAAGGCTGACTTTCCTTATTAATTATTTATTATTTAATTTTGAGAGAACGATATCTCCCACTGCTATAACATCAACACTCCCTCTTAGCTAGGGAGGTATCTTTCCAGATATCCATGTCATGGAGTCTCTCAACATGACACCCACAATGGCTACACCCATTTGTGGAAAAGAGTTCATCACAAAGTCTCTCGACGTGATATCATCATGGAGTCTCTCAACATGACGTCCATAATGGCTACTCCCATGTGTGGAAAGAAACACATCTTTGTCTCAAAGATGAACAAGGGCTCGCACCTCATATTTCTTTGTCTCAGAGAAAAATACACTATAAAGGATTTCACCTCATATTTCTGTCTCAGAGAAATATACACTACAAGGGATTTCACCTCATATATTTTTGTCTTAGAGAAATATACACTACAAGGGATTTCACCTCATATTTCTCCATCTCAGAGAAATATACACTACAAGAGCTTCACCTCATATTCCTATGTCTCAGAGAAATATACACTACAAGGGCTTTCACCTCATATTTCTCCTTCTCAGAGAAATATACATTACAACAAGTATTCATGATGATGTGACTCTCTCTGAAGCTCCAAGTACCGACATCAACCTCCTGACCTCCTCATCCAAGGTTGCCTCTATTGGTATGTTAGTCTCCCTCTAAATGGTAATTCCTCCTCTTTGAAGAAACTGATCGACTTTAGAACAAGAAACCTTCTAAATCAACTTTAGAGCTTGGCTCCTTTTGAGATGTCCCTATGTCAATTTCTATAGTAGAAACATGTTGTGTAGACCTTAATTTTCAATCTCAAGAAAAGTTACCATACTTGTCATGTAGTTCCTCTTGTGATACTATTCTCTTATGATACTGTGTGTACACTATTATGTTTGATGCATACTCGTGATTACGTTGGTGATTGTTTCACCTATTTGACTTATGTGTTTTGCTTGGATGCACATGATATTGTTTTATGATGTTGATGATATAATGATGCATGGTGTTCATCTTTACCTGATTATGCAATATTGTGTGGTTAAGTAAATTGTTTAATACTCGTTTCATGATATTTATGATGATTGTGCTATTGTTTGAGGTTTGGGTGAGAGAGATGGTGTTGCATCGCTCATCTATGAGCGCCCTGCCACACTGCAATTCTCTCTCACAATGTGTTTGGCATTAAATACATATGTTGTTTCAACACTTGGTTTTATGCAGGGCTGCAGGTACCGGGCACCAACTCCCCCCCTCACCGTCGGGTCTGAGCATGCCCAACATACCCAATGGATATGACATGGTTTAGGGATTTGATAAGAAAGTATCCTCATCTGTGTCTGTCGCCCCATCAATGTTTGATGATGTCGTCTGTCAGTATCCCGTTCTGTTATGGTATTGTCTTGTTTTATGTCATTCATTTCAAGTCGTAAACTTTAATGTGTTTATCATTTTATTTAGATGCATATCGTTGTTGTTAATTGGTTAATTTAATTCAACAATGGTTAGTATTACGGTTGAAATTAAACATTAAATTTAACTATTAATGTGAGTTGTGGAAAAAACGTGAAGATTTAATTAAATATTAAATTAGTTGCAAATTTTAATGTTTAAATAAATATTATTTAAATTGTCTTAATAGAATAATATCTTAATTATAGCTGTGTAAATTTCCAATATCTATTAAATAATATTGTTTGTTTAATTAAATAATATTATTTATTTAATTATAGTTAAGGAATTATGCAAAAATAAATATTTTTTTCAATTTTGCATTCGGTATTTTTTTTAAATACATATATACACGTTTTATTTAAAAATAATTCTCGGGATGAAATGGCGGTAAGTTTAAGTTTAATTTAATTTAATTTAATATATATTAATGTATTTAGTTAGCGGGTAAAATTTTAATTTAGGGATGAAATTTCTACCCGTTGCAATATTAAACCAAAGGTAAAAAAAATTAATATCGGCCATTGAAAATTTAAATTTAAAGCCTTAGTGGAGGGTAGGTTTCTATTTCTTTTCAAATGGAAGAATTACCTCCAGGTGGAAAACAGGAGAAAGATAAAGTGTCAGGTGGTGAAAATGAAATTGGGGGATTAGCCACTTGTCCCGTTTGATATCCAACACTACTAAGTTTTCTTAATAAAATTTGGGGAATGAAAACGAGAGGATTCAGCATAAAACAAGAAAAATATGCTCTAGTAAGTGAAAAGAAAGGAGGAGAAGTAATTAAGGTGGGGGAGGGAGCATTGTGCAGAGGGAGAAGTGGTCTCGTCATTTGATTCTTGTTACAAACAACAAGAGAATTCAAGTACCATCATTGTCTAGTTTCCTAATATTGGTTTGCAAACAAATAGGCTTGATTTACTACATTATAATTTAGTATGTGTAAAGATATATTTACATAAAATAAACAGAATTTGGCTCCTAAACTGTTGAAATGTTACAATTTGCATTCTAATATTTATATGCACATAAATGGGTTATAATGAATGCCCTTATAATTCATATATCCATGATCTGTTCATATTGGGAAGAGATTCCCACTTTCCTATCTCTAAATTGTAGAGTATTGTTCTCCTGTAGAAATCCCCTCCAACAAAGTGTATATATCCTTCTGGAGATGCTGAAAGAACACTATTATATTTTGAGTTTGGCAAATCAACTTGCTTGAGCCAGTTGTTAGAACAAAAATCATAAGTCATAATTTTTCCTTTTTACAAATCTATTTGTCATTGACAGCAAGCACAGTTGGAAATCCTTCATATGCTGGAATGTCTCACAATATCCTCCATGCGACTTCCTCAGGGGCATAAGCACATATTTCATTGCTAAAATCAGACCCTTCTTTGAACTCTTTCCTTACTGCAAATTTTCACTTGCTTAATTAATTTAAAATTATTATCAAGCTTGATAGAAGAGAGGATTGTTAGCTAGCCTTCCAGCATTGGAAAATTATTTTTTTAAGTAGGCCATGTTATATGAATGGGACGCTTAACAAGCACTCCACTCTCCATCTTGCTATGTTGTGTAGTAGCACCAAGATTGTTGGGCACAACCTTGATGGCTGCCGCTATTTGCTGTGAGGACTAAATAATCCCTCTATTTCTTGTTGCAACATGTCACAACAACAACACTTGACCATAGAAGACGGTGGAGGTGCAAATAGCTCTCATGATTTTGTTGGAAACTTGTCACATCTGTAGTACTTGAAATTAGAATGTTGTAGAGGGTTAGATAATTCCCCAGAGTTCCATTGTCCTCCTGTCTCAGCCGTAGCACTGAAACATAATAGGAAGTTTAAAGGTTTAAATAACTCTTGATTCTGCTGGTAATCTTTCGCAGTTGCTTCACTTGAAAATAAAATATTAAACTTAGATTTTGATTTTGTGCTTTAAGTTTAATTATGCTAGGTAATTGATATAGCCGTTAAATCCTAACTTGACTATATTTGGTTAATTAAATAACTATATATTTTGTATTAAATCTTTATTAAAAGAATGTTCTCGGTTTGTGGATTAATAAACAAGGAAAATGTCTTTGAGAATAGTCTATTTGCTATTCTTCCTTAAGTTTGTTTCCTTAAAATGTTTTGTCCTCTTTCATAAATTTTAATGTTGGTATTGTGGACTTCTTTTAACTTTCTTGGTAACAAGTAGGGATTCTAGGGAAATATTTATATATTTATAATGTTAGCAGATGTTTTGAGTTAATTACATCATCCTCAGATAATATATGTGGCAAATATTGTATCTTAGTAGAAATAATTCATCTTTTAGGGATTCTAGAATATGAAGAGATGTTTGATTAATGATGCATATGAATGTTCAACATATGGAAGTAAAAGTAGTTCTATCAAATTTATTTTGAATTTGAATGAGTATTTTGGAATGAATAAATAAATGAAGTATTATATATAATGGTATTTGAAAATATTTAAGCATTCTTTAATTAAATAGACCCAGTGAGTATGCTGATGTATTGTTTTCCTGATTAGATAAATAAATAAAATTAAGTATTATTTGTTCAATTCCAACTACATTAAAAATTAGATTTATTTTCAATTACATTCTAAATTTGATCTGTTTTCAGATTATTTTCTAATACGTTTAAATTAGAAATTATTCTCAAGTACATTTGAGATTAGGTATAATTGCAAGATAAATTAAAGTTAAATTTACTTACAAATTCATTTAGTATTAGATTTATGATTTGTAGATAAATTGTTTATGTTAGATCTTAATTGAATTTATTTATAATAATCAAGGTATATGTTACATTTTTTTTATTTAAACCTTTTATTTTGAAGTAAACAAGCATGTTACATTTGAATTAAATTTATTATAGGTTATACTTTAAATTTTAATTAATTTGAAGTAATGTTTATTATTTCGATATATTTAGAGTTTGAATTATTTTCAGATACATTTCAAGGCAGATTTAATTCCTAATACATTTAGATTAGATCTATTTTCAAGTGCATTCAAAATTAGAATTATCTACAAGTTATTTAAAGTTAAATTTATTTACAAATTCATTTACTATCAAATTTGTGATTTGTGCATATGCTATATTTTGATTTAATTTAATTGAAGTAAATAAACATGTTCCATTTGAACTAAATTTATTATAGGTTATATTTTAAATCTT
The DNA here is from genome assembly GCA_007258455.2 of Sequoia sempervirens. Classification (NCBI taxonomy): domain Eukaryota; kingdom Viridiplantae; phylum Streptophyta; class Pinopsida; order Cupressales; family Cupressaceae; genus Sequoia; species Sequoia sempervirens. The sequence continues at coordinate 1,248,425,256 of VDFB02271358.1, read as the reverse complement.
AATTAATTTGAAGTAAACAAAAGTATAGGCTAATATGATGTTTTGCATACTATAGGTTTTCAAAGTGCTTATCTATTTAAAAGATATTATGATAGAAATGCTTTTAATTATAGTGGATTATTTAATTATCTTTAATAAAGATTGGATTATGTTCATGTTTAAATGAAAGGGGTAATCATAGTCATCCTTGAACATGCTTAGATGGTTATTTTGGTTTATATTATGAGTGCTCTTTGGAATTGATTTCTTATGAATGCTAGTGGTTCCACGATTGATCATATTTTCCTCTTTTTTTTTTTTTGTTACTGAGGTAATCTTTATGTATATACATGTTTTGGATGAGTTGGGAAGCCGTAAATGCTTAAGTCACTTCCTTTTGATAAGTTATGGGTGGTAGGTTGCTAGGCTTCCAGAGGCGATGGGGAACTTGTGTGTTGAATTTTCCCATGATTAAACCTTTGTGTTTTCCATTGATCGTATTCCTTTTCTTGAGCTCTTGTGGGTGTACCTTGTTCCATGATTTTCCTTGCCTTTGGTTATGACTACGAGTGAGATGGTTCATGCCTCGCACGTGCTCTTGTTTTGTTGCTTTTATGTTTGGTACACCCCTTATTGTGAGTCTTGTTTCGAAACTATTGAGGAGGGTGGCTCTTTATGGGGGCCAACGCACAAGGGGCTCTTAGGGTAACCCATGGAAGAGTTTCCTAAACAAGTGATAATATAATTAATGAACTAGTGGGTTTGGGTAGTTAAACATTAAACAAGATTAATCATGTGCCTCACCCATATCGTTAGTGCTTTCACAGGCTAAGGATGGGATGAGAAGACCTAGTTGGTAAGATCACTACCTTGTCCTCACGAAAGGTAAGTGGTCCTGCATGAGTCACCCTATGGAGCAAAACCTTGAGATAAGTAGTCAGGATAACCATAGATGGACGCAGTACCTTGTGATAGGTTGTCTGGATAATCCATGTAAGGCCATGTGATGACACTCTCCCACAATACCCATTTATCTTCCTTTGGGTGGTAGCCTCTAGAAGTGTTGTTGTACTTGTTTGATGTTGTTTTATGTCAGTGTTGAGTTAGCCTTGTCTGCTTGACCTTGTTTGGATGTGGATCCTTTCTTGTCATCTCCTAGCACGGGGGGTGGATCTTCGGGTCCACACGGTCGGGTGGAATGTGCTATGCACCCCATTGGGTTCCCAAGATGTGTTCGCGATGCAGAAGCGGATGCAGAGTTCCAAAGCTTCACTTGGTTGAAGAATTTTCCTCATTTTGTACTATAATCTTCATTGATGTATCATTCTTGTACTCAATGTACTTTTCCCATTGTTATAAGGGAAACATTATGTAATATTAAACTATGAGTTGAAATGTTATACTTGATGTATTGTTTTCCACTCTTTTGGATCATTAATAATTGTATGACATCATTATGTAATCTTGGTTTATTCACTTTCATTTGATAAAATTTTATGAGTCATAATGACCATTCCGTGTACCCCAGAGGACATGAATGGCTTTGTAAATGCATCATTGTTTTTCCTGTAATGTATGTACATTTTCATCGTATGCAATGTTTCGCTTTAAAAAGAAGTGTGTTGTTTGTTGTCCTTTGGGGTTCACACGGCGAGATGTTACATGTCACACCTAAAACATTGAATGTGAGAGAGATCCTTCTTCTTCTTCGGTTTTGAAGTAGAATCTAATTCTCTGTCTCTATTCCTCTTTCTTCCTTTGCCTCTATCTCTAGAAGTATGTGTAGCAAGAACTTGATTTTCTACATCATGATAGTTTCGCCCAATTCCTCTTGTTGCCAACCTAGACTCTTCTTGAATACAATCAGCTCGAAGATGATCAAAATTGGGCAACTTAGATCTCCCACTAATGCTTTGAATAAAGGGTTCCCAAGATTGAGGAAGACGATTTAGTGCCAACATAACAAGATCTTTGTCTACAATTATATCCCCAATAGTGCTCAAATATCTCTCAAATCAACAATCTTCATGAAGAATGAGATGACTGAATCTTCTTTATCCATTTTTACATGGTGAAGTTGTTGTCTCAAAGCAAGGGCTCTGCTAGTATTATTGATCTCATATAATCCTTTTAGAGTATCAAACATTTCTTTAGTTGTCTTCAACTTGGAGATGATTGGTACTAGGTGATTCATCACAGAGTCTATCATGATCTTTCTAGCCTTCGTGCTATTTTTCTTCCACTGAATTTTCTCATTATCATCGGAAGGCTCAGGCATATCACTTTCCATGAAATCAAGAAGATCATTCTCCTCTAATACAATAAGTACCCTGGGTTTCTAAGAGTTGAAGTTTGAGGCTCCATCAAGCCTATCTTCTACCTTGACACCGTTCACCATTTTCTCTTTCTACAAAAATTCACCTTCAAGGATCTGTCCTTAAGTCTGAATAAATTGCAACCTTAGATCTACAATATTTTTCCTTCAAGATCTACCCTATATGAAAAGTTGACTTGTTTGCTTACACAAAAATGATTAGATCTTTTCTTAGACTTGCTCTGATACCATGTTAGTTTTATGATCAGAAATGTAAGTAAGAAATAATGCAACACATAAGACAAATGAGCACAACATTTTACCCTGGGAAAACCCTCCTTGAGGGGGAAAAACCCAGCAAAATATATCTATTATATATAGAACAAATAAGAGCAGAAATCTGCTTTACAGTTAGACCCTTCTCAAGGGCAAACTTGACACAAAGAACGATGAGAATCTCTTCTTGATACAATCCAATATTATTCTTATTGAAATCTAATCTGCTTCAACAACTCTGAATTGTCAAGAAAGGCGACCACTTTTTGCTGATAAAGATTAACACTTGCTACTAAAGAGAAGCAAATATCTGCTACCAATATTATGTGAAATTCTATTGATAATTAGATGTGAAGTTTGCTGAAATTAAGGTGTGAATGAAAGGAATTGAATTGATGATTTGATGAAACAAATTCACCTTGTATATATACAAAACAAGGCATCTCTTCATATAGGTCAGGCTCCTTTAAGAAATAAAATATAAAATATAATTTGTAATTAAGGTTGACTTGCCTTATTAATTATTTATTATTTAATTTTGAGAGAAAGATATCTCTCGCCACTATAAAATCAACATAGTGGATAGGAAAACCTATTGAGAATGAAGACCTAGTTTGAAATTATGGCGGGAGTAGCATTATTATTGATTAGCAAAAAATAATAAAATCAACTCATGTTTGATAACCCATGAGATGATAGGGTTACAATGGAAAGTCATCATGCTATGCATAAGATTGTAAAAGAGGGTTGTGCAAGGTTGAAAGTGGAAGAATATAGTGGCATGCAAGGAAAGTAATGCACCCTTGATCATGACATTCCTATAGGGTAGAGTTGATAAAGTTAAACACAATCATCATTTATTAAAGCAGTCACACAAAAGACAATAGTTTGAGTGACAATGGACAATGTTGAGAGAGTGTGCATAATGAAGAGATGACAACTTCAAATGCAAGCAAAGATGACACAACTTCATTCATAACAAAGGTTTCAATACGACAGTCATATCACATCAGGGAGGGGGCAATTTACTAAGATCTTGTCAATAGTATCGGTGGTGGATGTAGTGAAAATCCCTTATGACTATGATTAGAAGCACCTAAGAGTCAATAGTGATAGTGAAAATTGAAGCACGAATGACAGTGAGAAAGGAGTCTTAGCACCATTCATTAGTAAGGAGCACCAAACCAATGAAAATGCATGATGAAGAAGCAATGTAAGGTAAAAAATAAAGATGATTTATACATGATAGTAAGGAGAAGATCATAAAATGCATGCAAAAGACCATACAAAGGTATGAAAAGTGATTCAAGGAAAAGGCATGCCCTGTCAAAGTCAAAAAGGGCAATGCAAGATTACAAAAAATATTGTACAAGTAGATGCTAAATGGATCACTCCTTGCAAGACTCATTTGAGAAGAATGAGTGTGGCCATGCTTGCATCATAAGTTTCAGTCAGTTCTTTTGGGAGAAGTACTATGATATAACACTCAAATATATGATAGTGATTAGTTTATAGTACCAAGAATGAGGACAGTCTTTAAAATGGTAGTCACCGTGGTTGCATATATAAGGTCTTACATGGTAATAGTAATATATGGAATTCTCCTTACTTTTGTGATTAATCCCTATGACTCATCAACCTGCAGATGGAGTGAACCACTATAAATTGAAGTCCTTTGAAGGTAAAGACTGGGTAGGAGGTTGTGTGTTAAACCTTGGCTAAGTTTATCAGAATACTCAAGAGTATATGATGCAAAGGGGATAGAGTTTAAGGAACAAGATAATGGCCAAATTACATTGTAGGGTTGATAACTAATGAAGCAGCCACAGAGGAGGAAGCATGAAAGTTACAGTGGTTCTTGATAGAGACAGAGAATTGAAGGAAAATTTTGAAGATACCATAACAATGTCAAATTTGGAAGAATGATAGGTGCATAGAAAAGGTGGTTTTCTTTTTGTCATACGTATGTTGCTAGATCATCTTGCTTTCCATATGGTTAGAAGATGTCAAGAAAAATAGCAGAGAAGTGATGACTACAACCTTGATCTTTAGCATGATAGTTCATAAATATGACAAAAATATGGAAGGGCATTATAAAATGAATCATGGCAGTGACATAATGATTATGTTGCAAGCAAAGAGGATGCCCTATAGTGTAATTTATGATATTCCTATGTATAAGGGCAGTCTCATGATAACCATGCACAATGATATGAATAAAATGATAATAGGGAAGTCAGTTGTGTGCAGTGTATATGAGGGAAGTTAACTATTCAAAATCACAAAGTCATGAATAGGATGATAAAGTCCATGCATGATACTTATACAGAGTGCAAAGAAATAATTGATCATTATTTCCCAAAAATGCTTTTGAAAGACTAAACACATATCCAAACAAATTCAAACCCAACCCATAGACACCAAGAAAGAAGAGATCAAAGCACAAGAAACAAAGAAACGATAACACTAATAAACACCAACAACAAACTCGAAACAAGGTGCAAACACACCAACACCAGAAAACACCCAGTATCTATTTTTCAATAAGCTAAAATGGCTTCTACACTTTAACTTTTCTAATGATCCTATTGGATCTTAATATGTTGATATGAATGTTTCAGATTGCATGCAGACAACTCAATTCATATATAAATGTCTTATGAAAGAATTTAACATGCAATACCATAAGATTTGGTAACAAAATTTCATGGGCAATAGCTTGGTGAACACGCTAAAAGATAGTGCATTTGCATTCCTCTAAACCCTCTATTAAATTTAAAGAAATTAAAGTTACTCATAGAGAAATTGGAGAAATTACAACAAAAAAATTGACCTCTATGAAGAGATTTAAAACCCCAATTCTTCCTTTGCAAGACAATTACACATTTGCTTGTAAATAATACAACACAAAAAATTCACATAATTAGAAATGGGCATGAAGTTTTTAAAAAGAAAATTTCATTATGTAAACCAACTACACATTTGGCTCTGATTTGCAACAAGACGAGACAGTAATGACAACAACCATCAAGCAAAATCCATAGGAGCAACTAAATACTAATACTCTAAATTGCAACAAGCCAAGACAGTAACAATATTCAATAAGTCCAGGTAAGAAATCTAAGCATTTCAGACATAGAGAGAGTGCAAACAAGCAACTAAAAATTGCTGCTCTAAATTGGCAACAAGATAAGATAGTAACAATTTTTAATAACTCCTGATAGACTTCACTCATATTACCTGTTTCACTTAAGTAATCTCTAAAATGCACAATTAAATGGTCAAGAGAAGCCTCTAAAATTTAGTATTCCCATGCTTAAGAAGACATAGTTGTTCTTGCCTTAACATTCAATGTTCACCCATCAAGAATTGACCAATGTGTGAATCATAAGCTCATGTTGTTCATCGTATATAGGTTTTTCTTAAAAATGAAAACTAAAAAGCTAACAAAGATCCACATAAAACATAAACCTATATTCCAAGGAGCCATACCTTGTTGTTCAAAGCATGATCAGTGTGGTAAAGATCAGGGTTAAGAGCTCATTACAGTAAAATCCAACCTTGGATAAGACAATGGAAACAAACATAGAAAATATATAGCTTTCATTAGCAACATATTTGCCTTGTGAAAATGACTTGCTCATACTACGATCAATGTGGCAAAGATTAGGATTAAGAACTTAATGCGGTAAAATACAAGCCTGGATAACACAATGAAAGCGATCATGTAAAGAATCTAATCTTCCTTTTAACACAATTGCCTAGTGAAAAGGAGTGGCAAATTTTGCCATAGTGGAACATGTGAAGACATGAAAGAGGCATCACTATAGTGTGTTGTTGTATTCATCCAATTGATGCAACAAAGATAACACACCTTAAGATCATCAAATTCCCTTGGATAAATTGGAGGACTTCTGCCAAATGATCCAGTAGTTTGGATTGTCAATGGAACACCACCACAGAGACTCTTTTTTGATGTTAGGAGGGAATTTTCCTGTACAGTTAAAGTACTTATTAGCTTCAAATAGATAAATGAATAGACAAAAAAAGAAAGGTAAATGTAGTTGTAACATCATAGGACATGTCAACAATCCACCAAAAGGCCTTTGTTATCTAAAGCCCTAATACAAAGCAAAATATTACTGCTTCGAGTTCCACAGTTAAGCATAGAACCTTCTGGATGAAATCATGCTATTATAGTTTTTTGTAATATTTAAGTTGATGCAGTTAACGGGAAAATCACTACAACCATAAAACCATCTAAATCCCACAAAATTCATGACATCTTTAAACTCCATACAACCAAACAACTTACTACAAGAATGAAAAAATAGTATTGCACCCAGAGCCCAAATAAAAATACTCAAATAAGGAGTTCATGAACCATTGGCTTATATGGCATTTCTGCTCTCATTAGCTTCAATTCATTTTTTGTATTTCTGGGTGAAAAAAGTGTTTTGGAGGTCTCTAACTCAATGGGACAAAGCTACCCATAAATTTCCTAGCAACATTAGAAATTTTGACAACAATATCAAAAAACCCAGTACATGCAGTCATACTTCCCAAACCCTGATTGTATGCATGATTGGAAGTATACTTGTCATCACAAACAATGACACCCATCTTAGGATCTTGATGAGAAAATCTAGGAAAGGAGTTTTCTAAAATACAAGCATGTAGAAAAGATAATATTACAATTTACTAGTTCAAAATCCACAACTGGAGGACGCAAACACTATGTCACACTACCTTTTTTTTCATTTCATTTAAGGCATTTTCAGTCTCACCTATATAAATAATACAAGGAATCCCTCCTAAGATAATTAGATACAAGATTTCAAAGACCCAATGAAAGTGATGAAGATGAGGAATGAAAGCACATAAATGAACAATAGGGCTTGAGACATTTAAATAGTTCAATCTTATGGAAGGTAGACTTGTCATTGCTTCCTATTGTTTAGAATTCTGATGATGATGGCATCAAAGATTAGAAGTTTTGACACATTCATTCACCAATAACATTAATAATCTAAACCTGTAGTGGAAATCATAATAGAGTAAGAATGAAGACTATTCAAACCCTAACCTAATTCTAAAAATCTAAAAACACAACAATTACATTTAGGGAAACAAAAAAATTTCAAACCCTATAATTTTAAACCATAGAAAAATCAAATAGTAAATGTGGAAAGTGATTTACCTCAAGATTCTTTCAGTTGCTACTTCAATCCATTCACAATGAAAAAAGCACAATGATAGAAAACGAGAGCTGGGGGAGCTTTTTAAAAGCATAATGTCAGTGATGTTACGAAAGTGGTGGTGTTGGTAAGTGCAGTTTAAGTGTTGTATCATTGCATGGATACCGAAAGAGGAGGTGCTATTAAGATAAGGGTAAGCCATGTGAAGTGAATGTGAAGTGCAGTTTTGTATTCTCGTGAGACTTCCAATGGCAATTTCAGTCAGGGGTGAGACAACTTCCAGTGCCAATTTCCAGGCTTGAGACAATTCTGGTGGGCAAAGCCCACAATAAATAACCTATCAGCTAACAAGTAATTAAGTATAAATCATTAGTGGAGATTAATAAAGATATAATTGCAATAGTTATTTTAGAAAAGTGTGAAGAAGAAAAGTAGTTTTTTTTTGTTTTATCAAAGATCAAATCTATATTTTTATGTCACATTTATGATCTTAGATTTGTCTTGTAAGTTTGGATTCAACTCTAGATAATATGGAATACTACTATGTTATTCACGTGGATTGTTTTCATCTACTCTAATATTTTCTAGCATCTAAGGATTAGTGGTGTTTAAGAATACTTCAGAAGGGTTGTCATTGTGTTGCACGAAGACATGTTCTCCAAGTTCAACCCCCAAAAATATGTATAAAAGCTCAAATACAATGGTAGGCAAGGGCCCTAGGATAATGTGTCTAGATTTCATACTAATTTTAATGCACTTACAAACATTCAAATTTTATAGTCAATTTGTCATACTAACTTTCTCGTAAATTAATTAAATAAGTCATTATTTAATTAATTATCTCCATCATTCATCATTAATTTTTTTTTCCTTAAGTTTGGTTAAGTAAATCAATTAAAATTAATTAACCTTGGTTCCAATTCCTCAAACTTAATCCATTCATTGAATCGTGATTAGATAGTTGATTAAGCTAATTAATACCTCTTAATATTTCTTCCATTATTTAATTCCATATCATCATTGAAGGTGGCACCAAGATGTGGAATACCACATTAATCATCAAGATGTGGAATACCACATTAATCATCAACAATAGGTACTTTCAATACACAAGCAGAATTTGGTCACAACACAAAATTCAATGAAAGAACATGCTAACCAACATTGTACTGAAAGGAATTTTGAAGTATGTGATTGGTTTTCTTGAGATTGTAACCTTATAAATAAATATAAACAACAACAAAAAGTATAACAAGTTGTCACCAAAATATTATGGTCCATAACAAGATTTGTAAAAGATTCTAGTGTAGCAATGATGATGTGTATCACAACCCTTTTTTTCTTCTTGTATGTGTGTGTGTGTGAGAGAGAGAGAGAGAGCGCTAAGTAAAGGCATTGATGGATTGAGAAATTTTGCATTATCTAAAACTATTTTATTTTATAATTTATTTTATTTTTTATATTTTTTATTGATATTAATTATTAGATTCTTTCATAGAAGGTAGTTCCTGGTACAAGGAAATTTTCTTTCCCTATAACCTTTTTAAATGTATTTGAAGTTTCAAATTGAAAACCTCATAGTGTGAGAAGCATTAAATATTTGTAGTATCATTTGAAAATATTTTTAAGTTTATTGATCCAAGGAGGTTCAAAGCTAGAACAATATTGGGTTTCACTATATAAATTTTACTAACATAAAACTCACTCTATGGTTTTATAGATCTATTTCTTATAATGTTTGTACAGCCCTTTACATTGTCATGCAAAATTTTGAATAGCAAGTTAACTAAAATACTTAAGTTAGTCATAAGAAAGTTAAAAAATAGAGTATATAATCCTTCAATACTTTATCATCAAAGGGGTTTCTTGTAAATAAGATAGCAAGTTCCTTGGAATGGGTAGAATATAGAGGAGGCAAGTCTAATCTTTGGACTTCATGGCCTTAATTATTGTAATGGGCACTTGCCTATATGTACATAAATTGTAACAAGAATTCTTATTCCTAATTTTTTTTGACCTATTGTGTTAGATTATTTGAATGCAACATGTATGCTCATTTTGATATTTTAGTAATGTTTACATTTGTTAGTGGAATCTAATCTTCTCTTCCAAATGTATATGATATACACTTTCATTGGTATGTATTTTTAACTATGTTGGAGGTGCACAAATATATGTATTTTAGTACACTCTCTATCCATGATCATGTCATTTAATTTTTAAACACCTACACAAGAAGAGAGTAATTATACTACATGGTATCATTTATTTATCAAAGTTCATTCAAATTGATATTATAACACCATATTGATGTCCTTAACATGTCCATGTCTTTATTCATCTATTTATTGGGAATTATTTTATTGTGAATTGCTCCATGTACATAATGAAATCATATTTGATTTGTGCACCACACATTTTAATCTTATGATGAATAACAATCTATTCTATAATATTATTCATTGTAGAAAGGTTCATAGTATAGGTTACAAGTTCCAAATCATACTTCTTATCACAATCTTGAAGGAGTCATTTAAAAGTTTCACAAGAAAGCATGTGGTTCCAAGGTGGAATTATAGGAGAATTTATTTAATAAGTGAACCATTATCCTTATCTCTTTTGTCCAAGTAAAACTCTAAATTTTTGGTTTGTTAACTTAAAATTTTAATTTGTTTACATTCCCTTGTGTTGGTGTTATTCATATATAGAAAAATTAATGGTGAAAAGAAAAAAAGAAAATAATAATAATGATTTGAATTGGAAACTTTTCTTTATTTCTGTCATCCCATTTTTGGACCATGTGGACTATGTTATATTTTGATGTGTGTTTTAAATTATGATGTCAAAACTATATTTTGAAGATATTTATACTACATGGTTGTTTTGCTTTATTATGTTAAGGAAAAGGAAAAATATTATTTAGATATTGATTTGAAAGATGTAAATGTGAATTTTATTATCATTAAGATGTTAGTGAATGATTTATATTATGTTATGATATTATGATTATCAAACTAACTACCTTGTTGGTTGGATGCAAGAAATTAGTTTCCCCCTCACAAACGAGGAGGATGAGCATCACCAATGACAGGGAAGTAGATCCAGAAGAAACTCATGCATATCTTGGCTATTAGAACTCACACATACACACACACACACTAGATGGTGTCTTCTTGTATATTTATATAGTTATTTTGTTTGTATTGATAAGTCATTTTTGACTTATTTTAGTCTCAAATAATTTTTTGTCAATATTTTAACTTGATAAGTGTTGATTTCAAGAATTTTGTAAAAATATTCTTTAATGAATAATACTAAAGCATATAAATATGTGTATAGTTGAATAAATTCATTTAAAGTAAAATGTCTAGGAGTTGGATATATACATAGTTTTACAAAGAAGTTAATTTGAAGCTTGAAGTAGTTATTGTGAACTTTGAAGTGGAGTATTGTGTGCATTAATATACATTTATGGCAATGTACTGCACTCAACATGAGGATTAAAGTAGTGAACCCAATTAATAACCACTCACTATCATTGAATAAGCAAGGAACTGGAATCAATGGAGGAGAAGTTTTAGGGGGATCAAGTTAAAAATGAAGAAAGGATTAAAGAAAAGGGAGGCATGTATGCAGGTGGTAGCAAGAAGGGAGCAAAAGCGAAAGAACTTAGTATTGTTGGCCCAATGTTTTTACAAAGAATCTAGTATGATTCAAACTCTTCCTTTTCTCATTTTTTATGTCAAACTAGCATGCTAATGACTGAATATAAAAGAATTCAAAATATTTATAAGTTAAAAATGCTTTAGTGAACTTTCATGATTATGCATATGGTTGGTAGCTCTTCTTAATGTTTTTATTATTTGGTGCAAAGGATTAAAACCCTCATCCTATTTTTCCATAGTAAATCTTGAGGGTAAATTCTAAGAACTGTGAAGTCTTATTTTTCTTATAAACATGTAACATGCCTTGTCAAAACCCATCAAGCCTATTTTGGGGTTTAAATTTTGTGAGAAACATACCTTGACCCTTTTGATCTAACCTTCTCCCAAACATTACCAATAATATTTTGGGGAATTGGAGGTCTTTGTTTATTCCTATTCTTTATATTTTGGGTGAGATTGTGAAGGTCTATGTTTATTCCTATGCTCTATATTTTTTGTTCAAGATTGTGAAGTTCTATGTTATTCTGATGATGTATATCTCAGTGAGATTGTATAGGTGTGGTAGTATTCAAATTTATATTTTTCTTGGAGAACCTAAATGTCTTTGTCATTAAAAATATTATTATGCTCAATAAGACCTTTAAATGTTCTTCACCCTTTAAACATAGTTAAATGCTAACCTCAAGGGTATGTGTTTACATTAAGCATTGGTAATGGCTTAATTTTAATCACTGCCCATGGAATTGAATGTTTTTTAGTTTGTTGAAGGAGATTAGTATTTTTTTTTCTCAAAAAATGACCTATACAAGTCTCATTCATTGAACTTTGTAAATGGTTGTTTGTAGAGACCATTTCAGGTCTAAGCTCTTTTGAGCATCTATAAGATAGCAATAGGAAATGTAAGTTTGAGTTTGGAAATTTTTGCTCATGATATTAGGAATAATATCATCTACCCGACTCTAGAAAGTAATGATAATATTATTGAGAATGGTTTTATCCTCTCAATAGTGTTATTAGTCAAATATTATTATAAAAAACATTGGTGGTTGCATTTTTTGGAAAGTCTATGTCTATTCCTAAAACCATGTTGTGGTATCAATTAAGGATTTATTTTGAATTATCTATGTTTAAAATCTTACCCCTTGACTATAGTAATGACAATGAATTTGATTGAAAGGTTTATGTTTTAAACCTAAACATTTCATTTCACTATTGACAATAGATTTTGTTCTGAAAATATTAGGACTGTATTATTGACATCGATGATAGTTTTAATATAAAAATATTGTGGGATTATGTGATATTGATAGTCATTTTAATTGGAAAGGATTGTATTTAAAACTTAGGTGTTATTGGGGTTTTAGTTTAGGAAATTTTGGAAAGATCTATATGCTCTAAAATATGATGAAATTTTCTTAACCAAAGAATAGACAAAAGACTTGAGGTCTATCTCGATCACTATTGGATAAGGGAGGGGTATTCCATTAGTGGTCTACGATCTCCTTTCTAATTTATCTACTTGTGTTTCTATTATAAAAGGCTAAATATGTACTTACATAGGTACATATGTATTTAAGATGCACACATATATACAAATACAATTACATATAATGATATTTCATATATTTTTATTGTTTGCATGAGTGTATAAATACATACACTTATATACACATACATTATATATAGATATATATTTTTGTGTGTAAGAAAATACATTGCATCCATATATAGGGATAGATTATTATTTAAAAGTCATTAGCATTGAATTACTTGATGAATTGTATGAGAATTCATCATTAATGTGAATAGGTATTGTGGTATCTATATCAATTGAATTTGAATGTAAAATTAAATTATCGATAACCAAATTGAGAAAGAGGTGTGTGAACGTATGACACACATTATCATTATCAAATGTGTTTATGTTATTATTAAATACTTGATCAAAGTAATACAAAATCATTATTTGCATGGCTAGTTCATAGTGTCTATCTATTACAAATCACTCAAAAAAGTCATACTCACCTAGAGGATATTGTTAGTGGGTCAAAGATGGGGTTAGAACCTACTACAAGCTACCGCAAAAGATCTATGGTACTAGGAAAATACATTAGATATTTGTAGGAGTCATGTCCCTTCAAGGGGATGTATGTATATATGCAATGTAAATCATATGCAGAAGATATATGATGACAGACAAGAGATAAAATAGATAGATATATGTACTATTGTGAAGTAGAGACTAAGACCTACTCGTGTGTGATATTTTGATATAATATAAAGGAGTTATAAGGGTTATATATGTGTGTGTTCAATGAATGTATGTGTTAAGTATTCCTTCTAGAATCTTACTGCAAATGCATGTTTCTTACTGTATCCTTTGGGGTATAAAAAGACTACATAAGAGGTACTAAGAGGTACTAGGGTATAGATCTATGGACTGTACTTCCCCATTTCTCTTGCTAATAGATATCTAGAGTTGTATGACAAATTATTTATACTTAGAACACAACACTAGTTCTTAGATGACATGGTGACCATGGAGATTCACTTGATTTTCTACCCTCTTTAAGGGTATGGCCACTTCCTAATGGAAGGTGTTTGAGAGACCATTGGTCTATGGTTGGAGGAAAAGTGCTCCGATGATGCTTTCCCTCTTACAATTGAGAAATGTTGAAGACTTAGTTTATTAGAGACAATATTTTAATTTCACTTGGAAATGTTTTAATTTTGGTTGTACTTGATCTTATCAGAGATGGGAACTTGTTTATGTGTGTCATTGTATTATTAATAACTTATGCTTCACATCTTTACTATGACGCTTATAATATTTTTTGTTATTTGAAATTTCCAAAGAATACTTTATATGATATAATAGTTGATAAAAGAATTGTGTTTAGATGAAACAATGAAATTCTTATTATATTTTGTTTTCAATTCAAAATTGAAACTGTAATGTTTCCATTTATTTTACTTGTATATAAAAAATATTTTTTAAAATGGTGCTTTTAGAGTTATTTGAGTTGTCTAGAGTTAGACAAACTGGTGTTCATGACAATTTATTTTGGGTCTTATGGATTCAATTATAAATATTTCATTGTTTCCTTGGCTAGTGCATTTTCTTTAAGAAATATAATATATTAGTGTCTATTATCTAGGGAATGGAATTTAAAATAGAGAGGTATTAAGCTAATAAATCAATCCTAATTCTAATTTTATGGGATTGTTTGTGGGTCTTGACTTCTTTCTAACTTGACATATTATTTGGAATATATGTTTGTATACTTTAAGAATTTTAGTGCTTATTATTGCTTAGCAGGTATGAATATCAAGTTCACAACCACATTCAAGGGGTTGTCAACTAATTTTAGATTTATATTTTATTACATTTTTCAATCAGCATGGAGGAGCTTTGCATGAACGAAGAGAGATTTTTTTGAGCATGTTAAAAGGATGGAAAATAAAGGGAGAAGATGATGGCGATAAAATTGTGTTGGATATACTAGTAATAAAGAATTTTGTTAGAGTATTAATAAATCAAGAGAATTTTAGAAATAGTACAAATTCACTACTAAAGTGCTTGACCCATCCATGCAATCACAAGGGGATTGGGATTAGAGGTTCTATATTGGTCCCAAAATTTTAGAAATGAGTGGAAAAGGATGGGGAAAGAAATCATGCAATGAATCCATGTAATTGTCATAGAGGCTTCTAATAGTCTAAACTAAGGTGGCATATAAAATGGACAATGTTTAATAATAAATTTTCAAATTGATCTAGATGTTAATTCAGGGGTGTAAAGTTGAAAATGGGATTATGGCTATATGTGCAAGGGTTATAGGTAGTGAGGTGAGCGTGGATGAAATGTAGCTAGAAAATAAAATCATTCATTTAAAATTGCTACAGGAATTGTGCAAGCTATTGGAAGTGTATACTCAGTGATTGTGCAAGCTATAGGAACTAGAATTGTAATGAAATAATGATTTTCAAACTTTATAAATAACAATATATACTAATTAAATATATTGTAAATCATACAAGATAAATGATTAATTTAATTAGAAAATAAACTAAAAAATATAATTCTTTACAAACTATGAAATAAAAACTAGAAAAAACACACAAAATAACTGTTACTCATTTTTGTTATCTACGCAAGCTAATTGAGTTTAGAGTGTTTGCAAACTGAAAGTGAAGTACATTTCTTATCTATATTCCCTATATTGCATTCAATTATATAAAAAAAAAATCAAAGAGATTACAAGTTTTTAGTAACAGATTATTGCATTTATACAAGTGCATACAATATGGAAAAGATTTGCACAAATCTTTTTGAAAATAAATCTTTATTGATACAAAAGTATATATTTGTCTCACACAAGCCGTGAGACTTAACTTGTTCAATGAAAATGAATAGCAAATTATACATTGATGGATAAAGAGAAAAGAATGCACATATAGGGGAAGAGGCTAGTCATTGCTTGATGATTGGTTCAGTGTTTGTTGCCTTGTTTGTCTCCTGCTTTGAGTTGCCTTGTGTCCTCCTTAGCTCCCAGCTCCTAGTCCCTGCATCTGGCAATTGCAATGATGTTAGAGCAGTGCTCGAAGCAATGAGAGTCTCTCACACTACATGTACATGCACCCATGAATGTATAAACTAACCCTCAAGTGCATTAAACAAACATGTAAACTGTAAATGTCCAAGAAAGCAACAAGACCATCAAGCCCTTCAGGCATATGCATATATTTTTCTAACGGTTTGTTTCATGTGCAGATATGTGATTAGCAATGTTATTGTTTCATCAAATCTCAGCACGTGGGATAAATGTGGCTCCCACAAGGGTTGAGCCCAACTTGTTGCTTTGTTGTGTTTAAAAGACATGACATTGAAGATCAATTCATCTTTATCTAGAACATAGCACACCGATGCAACCTTATTCAAAGGCATGATTTACATGAGAAAGGACAATTATAGTACATAAATAGAAGGTATGACATGGTGATAGAAAGGCTATGTATTATTATAGAAAGTTGTGGATGACAGTCCTAAATACAAAATATAGCAGATTACAGGTTTGAGGAACAATGATCAGAATTAAAGGCAATGCATAAGGTTCACTCAAAGATTATCAATGGGTGTAACACAATCTTAAATGTAGCTTCATGTACCTTGCATTGAGAATGAAGGTGAGATAAACTCAAAAGAAAGATCAGAACCTATAGTTTTTGAGCAATCACTGTGTTAGTAGCATCTATCCCAGTATCAAGCAACATTCAAAAAATGCGAACTCTTGAGAAATCTATAGCATAAATAGAGCATGTGAACTATTTCAGAATGCTGAAGTGTTCTCATAATGAAATGTAATGACTATAGGATGTGAGCAACGTAAATCGACAAGAGATCTCATCTTATGAAATGTCATCTGCTTATTTGAAGGTGATTATGCCTTACATATAAGAAGATCATCTTGCATAAGTCACAATGATTTATGAAGTGTTGTCATAATGAAATGCAATGAGTTTTAGAAAGTTCCAGCATAAAAGTATAAATATACAAAATCTGTGACTCTTCAGATAAAGAAGAAATGGAGATGCTTTTCTTCTTAAAGATAAATGCATTATTAGTTCACAAATCAGAATGACAACTACAGATTTAGAATATTAATCTTGCGGCCTGTGTGTGCAATGGATGTGTTTTCTTTCTACAAGCCCCAAGCCTTTTAAACAAAATGCATCAAATTTTTATGAAAAATGAAGACAATGAATGTAGAAGGTAAAAGAATGAAAACATTTTTAAAGACTCTAAAAGTGAAAACCCTCATCATCCAAATCAACTTCTAGTAGCATGTATGGTTACGGTCATTAAGGATAAGACACCTACAACATAATTTTCAAAGGAAATATCCTTTAGGAACCAGGGTTCCATGATGGCGGCCATAAAGGACATAAAGGGGTCTCAAATCCCAAATGTATGGAGGGTTAGGGTTTTGAAAACCCTATGATATTTCTCTTACAGCTGCAAACTCAGAATACTTGTAGCCTTGGAGTTTACCTTCTATATTTTACAAAGATAAATAAAAATAACAAAGGGGAAAATCATAAGTGATTTCATATAATCATCAAGGAGATAATACATGGAAATATATAGAAGGTCGTAGCTTAGAGTTTTTCTTCATTTTTCCTCAAATGAAGAGAAGCTTTCAGAAATAGAAGACAAAACCTATAGGTCGAGCCAAAGGATGTAAGGGGGAATTTGCAACTTGATACAAGGAAAATCCTTATGGGTTTTGTGTGGAAAATCTAAAAAAACAAATGTACAGAAGTCAACGAGGAAAAATGAGGCCACAACCATGATGCAAAGATTTTCTGGAAGATACAAAAGAACTGCAAAGTATTTTGAAACAATGAAATCTCCAGCTACAGGTCAAGGGAGACCACAAAATAATAAGATGCGAGTTTGGAATAACCCTACTGGGATTTTTCTTTTTTGTTTACAAATTCAGAAAATGCATAAAAGCTCTAAAGTATACAGGAAAATGTCAAAATTCCTACAAGCAAATGCGTAGAAATAACTGGAAAAATGCAAAGAGAGCTCGATTTTGAGCTTTTTACTGTAGTATAAAAGAAGGAAAAGCAGAATGTGAAAGAAAATACCTGTAGCATGCTTGGTCATTGCTTAAATATTTTCACCAGGTTCAACACACGACCTCCATGGCGGCCAATTAGAGGAGAATACACAAAAAAATGAACAGAGGAATATACATTAGAGGAAGCAACATATGCCGCGACCTGAGAGGTAAAAAAATATTGAAAACTAAAAGGTTTTACTCAACATTGCTTTCAAAATGACTTACCAACATTATATTGAAGAGATCTATAAGTTTTTGCTTAGAAAAGTTCCTATCCACAGAGGAGGCTTCAACTTCAATAGAGTTTCCAGAAACCCTTCATGGCGGTGCTTTGGCTTCTTCATTAAGTTTCTATAGAAGGCTCAATGGAAAAAATTAAGTATTTTTCATTCTTTTGGCATTCTTTTGTTTCTTGGGGTTTCATACCCTAATGGTGGCTGATGGGAATTTTTAGGCATTTTTGCCTAAGTATTAAAATGCAATGTGAAACAATTGAATCATTGGTTAAACTTTATGTTTTAAGCCTTTGTAATTTGGTATATAAGTCTTTTAAGACTTATTTTTTCTTTTCTTTTATTTTTGCATTTTTTTTTCTAATTGTAAAGTGTTTTAATTGAGTGATAGTTATAAATCACTTAATTTAAAATGCTATTTTGAAAATGAAAAAAATAAGGTGATTTATGTAAATGTCTTTATGAACATTGTTAAGGAGTTATGCTTTAGCAAGCATATAGGGGATAGTTGTGACAGTTTGGAGACATAGACTCACAAATGTAGGAGAATTTATGCATCTTGTTGGAGGTTTTGTAAGAATCTAGGGGTGGTTTTCCATGCCTAAGTGCTTGGCATGGTCAAACCCACTTTTCCCACACAATGGAGACAATTTTAGGGGGAATCTGGTGCCTCAATTTTAGGCTCTTTTGATGGATCCGACCCAAGTTAGTTGCTAGCTCTTATTTTGGTGTAACTACTTGGAGTTGAATATTAAATTCACTTTGGACCCATTTTTGGGAGTTCATATAATGCAATTTCTAGAGTTAGTGATTTTTGTAGTCCTTTCTCACATTTGAGCACACTTTGTAACTCATTTGGGGAGAATGAAATACAGACAGTGCCTTGGATTCTACTAATTTCAAGTTTTTCCTCCTTATTATTACAGTATTTGTGCATTATTGAGTGATTGATCAAGCTACTTGTGAGGTATCTTAATCTCCTTGAATTTTTGTCTCATGTTTTCATGCCTTTTCTGCAAAGTGTGTTTGTGCAGGTTACAAGTTGTGTTAAAAGTTGCATGTATCTTTAGATTGTGAAAGTTACTTTTCCTCTTTAAGGGTTAATGCATTCAAACCCTCTTGTGAAATATTTATGTATGAACTTACAAAAATAAGTTGTGCAGTTTAGCTATATCATTAGTAGCCAAGTGTATGCAAGTCTGAATCATCATATCCCTTGTCAGTTTGGTGAATCACCTTTCTTATAGTTTTAGTTTTCATTTTAAGCATTCCTTCTCCTTTTCCTCTGCAAAAATTAGTGGTTTTTAGGTGGTAACCAAAGGATCTGGCCTTCTCCAAAGGTTTGATCTCATATAAGGAACCCACACCTTGAGATCATTCCAATATTTCTCTAGAGTGTTAAGTCCTGTAGCTTAACTTGTTAAATCCTGCAGCTTAGTTAGGGTGCAACTTTAGTAGATAAAAATAACTAAATAAAATCATCACCAACATTTTTTGAGAGTGTGCATTTTCTCTTAGCCCATGTGGTGGCTATATAAATGCTAAATAATCCTTAAAACAAATGCTACAAAAATTATGATTTATTTTGTAAAATATTACATCTCTATTTTCTTATTATTCTCTCATTTCTAGTAGATTTCTAGTTTCTTTATTTTTTTTATGCTATTTTTGCATACTCCCTATTAAATTTCCATCCTCCGACTCACCATTTCTTATGTAATCATATAAGGTGAATAAAAAATTTATATGATTCATGGTTTACAATAAAATTTACCACAAATTTAATTTATTTTGGCTTGTAGCTAACAAATCAACTCCAAAATGGCAACCTATCATGGTTTAAAACTGGCAAGGGACAATGGGGGTTTCTAAGATTTGGTTGGAAGGGGAATTGTTGAACATTATAAATTTCCTTAGGAAGCTCTCTCCTTCTTGGTCCATTGAAAGACTGATCGTTAATACTATTGTGTTGTTGAATAACTTTGATGAAGTCCATATTTCCCATGCTTTCTGTGAGGCTAATGGTGTTGTAGACTTCTTGGCCAACTATGGTGTGTCATCGGTTAGGTTGTGGGAGACTAATGACAACCTCCCAGTGGAGATTATTTCTTTTCCTAACAATGATAATCACTAATTATTTGAATGGGGCCAAATTTTATGCTAAACATAAGGGGTGGATGTGTAATGATTACCCTCTGATGTCAATTAGACATTTGATGGTTGTAGCCCTTATTGGAAATTTTTGGAGGATGTGGTGTGTTCTCAAGAGGGATTTGGTCATTATTTTCAGCTGTACCTCACAAATCAGCATCACACACTTTTTGGGTGCAATTTTCTCCTTGGTGTTTTTGTTTATCTACATATGTGTTGTGTTGGGTTTCAATCTGGTGAATTGCTCGACACAGTTGAAGATGGGGGTGGCAGATGCACAATGGAGCCCTTTTTGGGTGCTAAGACTAAATCTAATGGTGAAGTGTGGAAGATTTTGTATAAATGTGGGGTCACTCCTTTCATGGAGAAATTGCATGGGTTTGAGGCTAAGACCTTGTAGGAGTTTGTGGAAGCTTGGCATGGTTGGGTGCTTAGTTTGTTTGGCATTGACATCACTGTTAATTAATAGTTTATTACAAAAGTTACTGGGTTGTTGACTCAGGGGAGGAAATTCTTTAGAGAAAAATCAATGTCTAGGGTGGGGAGAATGAATTTCTTGAGGGATAAAGAGAAAGCTAAAATGGTAAGACTCCAGCGTGGTGGCTTTTTTTGCACCAAAATTAAGCCAATTTGGGGAGATGTGGCTATGGACCTCATGCGGTATTTTACACTGGAAGGGTGATATACAACTCTTTATGGGCACCATTTTGTGATGCTAAACCATTTCCACCATGGTAAGTTAATCTCTTTCCCATTTTATCTTCTTTATTCTTTGGAGAATGGGATTATGGATTATAGAAAGAATCCCAACAATCCCTTTTTACATGAGGGATTGATGTTGTTAATTATGGAGCATATCAAAGCTAGATATGTTATTGCTTCCCCTATTCCTAGTAAGGTCGATAAAGCTAAGAAGAAGGCTAAGCTAAAAGGTAAATGTTAGCCTAAGGAGGAGGAAGATGATGGTGAGACAGAGTCTAAAGATGAGTCTATGGCCATGTCTGATGGCTACCAAAGGGATTTGGATTATGTAAACCCTCCTGCAGGGGTTACGAAAAGCTCTAGGAAAAAGGAAAGGCCCTCATCCTCACGTTCTAAGTGCAAAATTCAAGTTGATAGTGAAGAGGCGATTGAGGGGGGAAAGGGTAGTGGTAGAAAGGTTCCTAAACAAGGGCCAGAGAAAGCTGCAATTTCCCATGATGGAGTGGAGAATTTGCAAGAGGGTGTTGGGATTGCTAAAGATTGTGAGGTGGAAAAAAAAGTTATTGATCAAAAAATTATAGACTGTGGTGGGGAAAAGAGGGTCCCAACTGATGGAGAGGTGAATTTGCAAAATTTCATTGATTTGGATGCATCCTCTGTTGTGTCATTTTTTGAAGGAAAAGGTAAGGATAAGTTTGTGCATTCTATTGGTTTATAGGAGGAGGATCCCCTGATGAGCTCTCATCAAGGGAGGGGTTTGTATTGGGGTGTGATGGATTTTACTCAAGCGTTGGGTTTGGTGAAGGAAGGGGCAGATGTCTTCTTCAACCTACTCGTGTGGCTCGTTCAGGAGGTCTAGGATCTTCATGATAAGTATGATACGATTGCTTACTGTAACACTCTACTCTAAGAAGCTTTAGGGAGCAAGATTATATTTTTACCATGGTTATGTCTTTGAACCCTAATCTTGGCCTAATGGTGGAAGATATTTCTAATTTGAAAAGAGACCATGATCCAAGGTTGCCTACTTTGGAAAGGAATACCTTGCAAATTCATAAAGATCTAATGCCTTAATTAATCACAAGGATTCACTTGAGACCACTAATGAGGGTTTGGTGTTTCTGAATGAGAAAGCAAAAGAATGGACAAGTAAGTCCTTATTTGATGACCCTTCAAAGTAGGTGATGGATGAGGATGTTGGTATGGGTAAGCAGGATACTAATTTGGGTTTTGGTTCAAGTGTTAGGACTCACAACAAAACAAAGAAAAGAAATATGGTTACCCTGCAGGATATCAAAGAGACAATGGATATGCATGATAAAGTGATTACCAAGGATGTGGAAGTAGCAAGGATGTTAAAATACCTTCTATAGTTGTTGCTTTGTTTATTTTCTATGCTTCTCTTTCTTGTTGTTTTGTTTGTTTGATGCTAACGGTTGGTTGATTGTAGTTTAATCAGTCTAGTGTTTTTTGGGGTAATTTTTAAAGCTTTATCTTCGAGTTTCCTTTCCTTTTGTACAGGGTTTCAAGGTCCCTTAAAAACCTATTTTTTGCTAATAAAAAATAAATCAACTCCAAAAGAAAGCATGTATTTGGCTTGTGGTTGTTGTCTACTATAACAGATCTACCCATACAACATAGTAAATACTTAAGTTTTTAACCTTGAAGTAAATAACATGTATTCCTTAAAAATAGGGAAGTAAATATTTTTCTAATCTAACAACATATTTTACAATTTGCATAATTGAAAACATAAAACATTTCATAATCAAAATAACATTACTTTAAAACTTATAAAAGAAACACATCTTTTTAATTACAATTTTCATAAATGATTTAAATTGAAGTATATCTAGATTTATAATTTATAAATAAGTACAAGTTTAGGACTTCCTTATCTGGAGTAATCTTTTGTTTCACAAGCCTCAGTGTGACATCTACAAGAGGGATAGCATCACCCAAGTGCTTTACCTCCAACCATAGATCGATGTTCCCTCGCACACCTTCTAACTAGTAGTAGCCCTACCCTTCGACAAAGAGTATAGACTAAGAAACCTTGGTATTTCCATCTAAGTTTCTAGTGTTGTTTCCTACATAACCAATTTCCATACTATTGAATCCTCTAACTATGTATGACACTACTAACTGGTTATGCAACTCCAAAGCATAGTGAACTAACAAGTGTAAGCAAAGACTTTTGCACCTACTTTGGCCAAAGTTTGAATTAAATTCAACCACTTCTTTAAAATGTGGAGTCATGCATTCACCCACCTCTAATTTGACTTGGAAACTTTAACTGACCTATGATTAACTTAAACTTATGGTTTGACCAAAATAGTTTGACTTTTCATAAGATTCTTATTCGCATTGTGATGACTCACTAAGTCAATATATGATTGGGTTGGTTAGATATCTTTGACTTCGAACACCCATGTTATGTTCTTGTAATTTCTTGGTTCTTGGCTACTGCCACTTGTTCAAGTCCTTATTATATAACCTATGAGAGTAACTACTCTCCTATTTTTAAGAATTTTAACTAAACATGACAATAAAATGTCATCAACTCAACCTTCCTGGTCTTGTCCAATAATAATGACAATATCGAAGTTTTAGAAAATCACTTAAAAGCTTGATGATAATCTATTTTCATCTATTTTATATATTAACAATATACATGTACAATTAAATAATACTATTAGCATACATACATATTTATATATATAAATATTATTATTTCTTTTGAATATAAATATATATACCTATATATGTAGGTTAATATGTATTTAACCCTTATATATATATATACATACATATATAGATAATTAATTAATAATCTAAGATATTGGAATCGACTACCATCAACAACCCATATCGACAACCAAATAATCATAATACACTTTTTAATTTTCATTAACGAAAAAGAGACCAAGACATGAATCGACTTAACTAGGTTCAAATTAACTGAAAAGAAGAAATTAGAGGGGGTCTCTCTTTCACTTCTAGGGTTTTGGACCTAAAAGGAGAGAGGCTATTTCCTTACTCTTCACTCAAGAACAAACCCTTGAGATTTCAATACAAAGGAGATTGAAATCTTGCAAAGGGACTGTCCTAGGCGTTGAATGATATCTAATGAGGGGTTCACCACCAAGTGTAAACTTGGAAAAGACAATGAATTGCAAAACATAGTGTGAAATCCAAAATGACCTAGAAAATGCCCTAGAAATGCAAGTAAAATAGAATAGGAAAGAAAAAATGTAAATAGTGTGCACCTAGAAACCTTGAAGTAACTGGAAATAGCTCTGAAATTTTGGAAATGTTGACTTTTTGACCAACTAGGACTCATTCGCCAACCTAGGCGAACTAGTCCCAGATCAAGGTTTCTGCATGGGAGTCTATTTCAGGAAAAAGGGTATTAGAATCTGCAAATAGATCTAACAAATAGCTACAGTGGGACTCATTCACCACTCTTGATGAATCATCTCCATTCTGCTTTTACATAAATCGAAAGCTCTAATATGCACTTCAACGCTTGCTCTTTCCTTCCAACTTGAGTTTCGAATTTGAATCTACGAAAAGTACCTACAAAACATAATTCAACTTGATTTGCTAATGGGAGGTTTTCCTCGGTCAAACCCCTAATTTGGTAATTAAACCTTCATAAGAATAAAGAAATGTGCATGAAAATCCTAGCCTTAAATGTGTCTAAGACTAAGAAATCTGAAACATGATGCAATCTTACTCTAATGCACAAGAATATGATACGAGAATGGAAATGTAAAGATGAATGACTCACTTGTGGTGATCTTTAATCACTCCAAATGATCTCTAATGATGCTTATACCTTCCT
Organism: Sequoia sempervirens; assembly: GCA_007258455.2. NCBI lineage: Eukaryota > Viridiplantae > Streptophyta > Pinopsida > Cupressales > Cupressaceae > Sequoia > Sequoia sempervirens. The sequence goes on along the minus strand of VDFB02271358.1, from coordinate 1,248,400,262 downwards.
TAGGTTGAATGTAGAGTGACAATGGAAGATGGAATCACTTAGAAAACAAGTCTTTGGGCTTGGCTTGATGGCTAGTTACATCTCCCCAACCTAGAATCCATCATGATTCACCATAGGCATCCATAATCAACCCTTGACAATGCTAGATCTTGATTGAAAGTGAGCTTGAAGACCTGAAAAAATGCTATAATGTTGCTCCAATGTTACAACTTTACTTGGTCTTGAAACTTGAATGCTCTTGTGAATGATTCTTAACACTTGACTCTTGAATTTTTCTCTTGAAAATGACTTAGAGATACTTGGATTGAAAAATGACTTAGAAGCTTGCTTTTATAAGCATTGACACCTAATTGACCGTTATTTAGATCTCAAAGGCCAACATTCACCAAAGACTTGAATTAAATTGGTGAATTCCCGCTCAAATTTGAAAAAGACCCCAAATAGAACTCATTCGCCACACTTGGAAAATAGGTCCCACTTAAGGGGACTCATTCACCCAAGGTGGCGAATGAGTCCCACCTTAGCTTTTTGAGGTGGGTTTTCGACTTTTCGGTGTTTTGAATGATTTTACATGATTTTTGAGTGAAATGAGCCTTGAGATCCAAAATAATGGGTCTTAGGGGCCTATAAATGGTGATTTTAAAAGGTGATTAATGCAAGGGTGCCAAAACAGGTCCAAATTGATTGTGAAATTACCTCTTTTTTCAAGAGTGCACAATTTTCTACACTACATTTAGCCCCCACTTTAGCACCCATATGTCTCTATGTGCATATGTAAGCTAAAGGAATACAATAATAATCTTTGTTTCACAAAAGGATACAATTATATGTTTAATCATGATACGGTAGAATGAAGCCCCCACTATAGCTTATCTGCAAAACCACAATGTTAAGAACCGCATCCTACAACAGGAATCCGTTAGGTGTCTAGAAATCCTGTTATCAAACCTCTATCTAGAAATCACATTTAAGGGTAGATATATGGCCCCCCTTGAGTTCGCTTGCTCTATGAAGGTGGAATCAAGGTAGCAATCTAGCCACATCGAATGGGGTAAGTCATATCATAGGGCATTTCCAAGTACCATGCCACATAATGATAGACAATTGATGATGTCAGGAGAAGAATCATGATTCCAATGCAACCAATGACATTCAAAACAAATCGCACTAGCACCCATTATGTTGATTTTAATGAAATGCACTTTTTAACCCTAATATAGTAAAAAACCTAGTTTTAACTTACATAAGAGCAAAAAGTGAAGTAAATTCTAACTTATTTTATCATTTACATTTGTATAGCTTGAAATTGATTGAAGAAGAGTGAAAGATGCCTAGCAAACAAGATTACAAACCTGCAAGACTGGACGTGATGTGGGACCAAGTGGCACGTGGCGAGCATCATCATGAGGTGAGTTGATTCTTCTACCTTCGCTTTGCCCTTACCCATTAATTTTATGATTTTATGCATTTCTAGGTTAATTTAGGGCCTTGGAAAAAAGTTTGCAAAGCGTCCCCTTTTTTTGCAAAGTGTCCCTTTTGTTCGCGAAGTGTCCCACTTTTTCGCAAAGTGTCTCGTTTCCTCACGAAGTGTCCCAAAAGGGTTCTAAAGTGTCTAGGGCCTTAGGAAAGCACATTAGGGCAACTTTAGTACACTTTTATGATTATTGATGTTAAAATTGAAAAGTTTTATACTGCTTATAAAACATATTTTTTTCTTTTTTGTTAGGTTCCCACCCATTCGTGTTAGCGTTTGGGTGGTAGGAAAATCAATCTTCTTAGAGATTTAGTCCCCACTCTTTCAGTGGAGGATATAGAGCTGCTATAGACTGTATGATTATATTGGGCGTACCTCATAACCCCATGAGGTACCATGATGCAATGTTGATGGCGCTAGCAGAGCGCTTGGATGTTCATACTTGTACATTCCATCTACTGACTAGAGAGATGACTATCATGCTAGAGGACGTACACCACATACTCTAAGTTCCCATTCGAGGTGAGCAAGTATATTTTTGAGCGGAGAGATCATTCCGTGAGATGAAAGATGACATGTAGTATTTCCTTTACGAATCAGTACATGATGAGAGGGTGAGGGAACAAATTGATCTGGTGATGTTACTATATTCACAAGCCCCACTAGTTAGACAGATTATGATGCTTACAATTGCACTAGTACTCATCTTGGATGGTTGGGGAGCACACTTGGAGGGAGGAATAGTACACCTAATATGAGGGATGGAAAAACACTAGACAGTATACGCCTGGGGGCGTTGTATCCTAGCGCACTTGTATTATGATCCTGGATGATTTTTTTTTCGGGAGGTGGATAGTATGGTACAGTGTACACTTCTATAGGTTTGGTACCTTGAGCATATCACTTGTACCAGACCTATTGACTTCCCATGTTTGATAGCCTTGGGTATCCTCGGGCCTCTAGCTATGCTCTACGATAGTTTTGGCAGTATGGTGATTTACACTTCTGGAGAGTGCAAATTGACTGACTAGAGGAGGATGAGATCCTTTGGAGACCTTATCATCTTGTGCTTCAGTGGCCAGATCACACTCGACAGATGAGGAGATTACAACTTGACAAGTTTTTGATTGGCAGACATGATTACACAGTACATCCCTTCTACTATGATTGGGTCATGTGACAGTTTGGACAGATGCAGATAGCACCCAGGGCACGACCCTTCTTCAAAAGATCGGTGTGGAGTGCCCAAAGACCTGGTGATTCAATACAGTTCACTGCAAAGTATGTTGTCCATAGTGACTTCGGGTACTTGGATCACGATATGCCTCCAGTCTCCAATGCAGATGACATCAGTGCCATAGATGACTATGAGGAGTGGTTTATAGTATCACAACCAACTCCTGTATTTATGATGGAGGAGCTGATAGGTGATGTAGGACCACTCCCAAATGAGGGAGATGATGTAGAGGATAGGGTTGAGGAGACACACTACAAGGTTGTAGACATATTTATAGATGTCATAGATGAGGAGTACGATGAGGATGTAGATCCTGACTATGACGGTTGGGAAAAAGGAGATGAGGAGGATGATGAGGAGGACAAGGAGGAGGAGTGGTCCATGAGTGAGGGTGGTGAGGCAACATATGAGGATCCAATAGGGCATGAGTGGGGAGAATTCTCTCCCATTCGTATGACTAGATCATGAGCAGCAGCTGCACCCACAGTCATGGATAGGATAGCACATCCTCCACGCCCCCTACACACAAGGAGGTTGATTTTATAAAGCTTTCCAAAGATATAAGTGATGACATTTTGTTCATTGTTATACTTCATACTTGTGCTTATGCTTTATATATATATATCATGATGTGTATTGATTTTTTATTGTTTCTATCTTACAGGATCTGTGAGAGACTTTCGAGATCTCTATCGATAGGTGGCTACAGAGATAGTGCCCCCATCAGTTGACAAGGAGGCCACAGACTCATACTATGTACCTCCACCCATTGTGGATTAAGACTCAGAGTCGTTCAAGCCATACATTAGACTACGGGCAACGTATGAGAGTTTGAGGAGGCATGCCCATCGAGTTGGTGCTACCCCAGAGGCGTAGTCATCCCAGACCCTGGCAGAGTTTGAGAGACTAGAGGCAAAGGTAGCCAGGCTACAAGCAGAGAGAGATCAGATAGCAGGAGCACATTGGGAGACCCTTGGACAAATACGGGGCTTAGGTTTGCTCTTAGTACATTTAGTGGGTCGCGATCACGATCACACACCATCATCTCCTGATAGACTACTATCAAATAGATGTGACCACCTAGTCCTGAGGGATCTGGTAATCATAGGCCTCAGTAGTATTGTATATATTGATGACATGTACGCAAAACTTTGATCTATATATATGAGAACTTGGTGTTGCATTATTTGTGTTCAATGTTAAATGTCAATGTGATTAATTAAATAACCTTTGTAAGATTATTTAATGAATGTCTTCATGATTTAACATAATTTATGTGATCTAACAAAAACCTATTATAGTTTCTCTTAGATGCAACATTTCAATGAAGTATGTTATGCTAAATTAAATGTACTTATGATTTAATTAAAGAACATTAAATGGATATAAGGATCTAATCTAACACAACATACTAGATGAGTTTGAATAATATGAAACCTAAAGTAATCACTTAAAAATGAATTAAGTAATCACTTTAGTGTTCGAGACACACACATAACTATGTGTCAATAATGAAGCAATGCAAAAGCATATGGAATATAATCTAGTAGCTCTAACAACACTTCTTTATCACTCATACTATTCAAAAGGATTAGGCATAATACCGGTGCAGATGCATGGATTGATAAAGTATTTGAGAGGTATGCCATCTATTTTTGTTAATGTGTATGCACCAGACCCATATATTTTGTTAATTATGTAAGGCCCTAACCAATTAGGGCTGAATTTTCCTCTTTCAGTTAGGTCAGCATTAACATTTCGTTGATTTTCATACAGGACTAAGTCACCTTTACCAAATACACAAGGGGTGAAATGATCACTATAATTACGTTGTAATTGTTTAGCATAAGCTTGGAGATGCTCAAGAGCATTAATGTGTTCATCAAGCATTTCAAGCTGATGCAATATTTTTTGTTTGTAAGTTTTTTCATTGATAAGTCCTTGAAGAGCAATCCTTAATGTGGAGATTTCTAGCTCCAAGGGCATAATTGCCTCGATACCATAGATGAGGTTATAGGGAGTTGTTCCAGTGGATGTTATGATGCTAGTACGATAAGCCCATAACATGTACGTCAGTTGTGTGTGCCAATCCTTGTTATGTTTATTTACTATTTTTCTTAGGATTTGTTTGAGAGTCTTATTAGTTGCTTGAGCTTGTACGTTAGATTGTGGGTAGTAAGGTGTTGAAAAGCGATGTTGGATATTAAATGTGTCAAGGAATTTATTCACATCATTGTTCTTAAATGGTGTCCCATTTTTTGAAATTAATGTGGAAGGAAGTCCAAAGTGAGCAATAATGTGTTCCAATATGAAACGGCATATTACATCAGTAGCTTTGGATCGAAGAGGAATAGCTTCTACCCATTTTGTGAAAAAATTTGTCGTTGTGATTATAAACGTATGTCCAAAAAATGAAGGTGGTGAATTTTTTCCAATTAGATCCAATCCCCAAACTAAGAATGGCCAAATATGAATGAAGCTCAGAAGTAGGAGCATGAATCAATTTGCTATGTTCCTGAGATTTGTGACATTTCTTAATGTACGCAAAGTAATCTTTCTCCATATGTCTCCAGTAATATCCCATGCAAATGAGTTTTTGCACTAAGGATCTTCCTCCAAAATGACCTCCATAGGCACTTGCATGAGCCTCTTCAAGTGCTATGGGGATTTCGGATTCGTTAAGACATCTAAGAAAAAGGTTGTTAAAGGATCTTCTTCTATATAATATGTCGGCGAGGATGATATACTTGGTTGCTAGTTTTCGCAAGTGGCGTCGAGTGTTCTTTGTTGTTGGCTCGGGAACGGTATCATATTTCAAATAATTGAATGTTATATCATACCATTCACTCAATTCTTGCTTGGTTTTTTCTAATACTTCTTCGAGTTTATCGTCAATTGATGGTTTCATGTTTGGGTGAACAATAAATGTGAAATATTTTGAAGGATCTTGCAGTGATATAAGGAAGTTACACTCGCAATTGCATCTGCATGTTGATTATCTTTTCATGGGATGTTGTCAATGGTAAATGATTCAAACTTCTCTAACAATTTCATTGTGAGATCCTTATATTTTGATAATTTTTCATGCATTTCTTGATATGTCCCATTTATTTGTTTGATTACTAATTGTGAATCACCAAAGATCTTAATATCTTTTGCCCCCAAGATTAAAGCATCATGTAACCCAGTGAGAAATGCTTCATACTCAGTAGTGTTGTTTGTACATAGGAAGTTTAGTCAGTATGATAAGGGAAGAGGTTTTCCTATGGGCAGGATTAGTATAACCCCAACACCGAAGCCTATTCTACTCTTAGATCCATCAAAGTATAATTCCCATGTATTAGCTTCGATTGTCAACACATTATCGTCAAGGAAAGAGTCATTGCTAGGTGATGCCAAAGGGGAAGGAGCATCAACCAATTGGTTGGTCAAGGCTTGACCCTTAATTGCTTTTGTGAAACAAACTTCAGGTCAAACTCAGTCAACAATGTCACCCACTTAGCTAGATGTCCTAATAAATCTGTTTTATTGAATAGATGTTTGAGGGGGTCAAATTTCGTCATCGCACGTATTTCTGCATTCAGTAAGTAATGTTGCAATTTACTAGTAGAAAATACAAGAGCCAAACATTGTTTTTCTATTGTTGTATATCATTTCTCATAATCTTTCAAGGTTCGACTAATGTAATAGACTAGATGTTCTTTACTATTTTCATCTTGTTGAGCCAACAATGCCAAAAGGGCATGGGCTGATGCAACTATATAAAGTATGAATGGTTCATTTTGTATAGTGGGTTGTAAAACATTTGGAGTTGCAAGATATTCCTTTAAATTCTTAAAAGCCTATTTACAATCTTCATTCTAGGAAAATTGCACATCCTTTTTGAGGAGATGTGTAAATGGTAATGTTCGATCAACCAAAGATGCAACAAAATGATGGATGTCTTGAATTCTTCCTTGTAATGTGTGCAACTAATAAATGTTTTTAATAGGTGGCATGTTGACAATAACATCAATATTTTTTGTATTCACCTTGATGCCTTTGTGAGATACGATAAAACCTAGAAGTTTTCCACTATCTACACCAAAGACACAGTTTTTTGGATTCAATCTCATGTTGTATTTTTGCATCTGCTCAAATATTTTCCAAAGGACATTCACATTGTCTTGTCTTGTTAACAATTTGGCTAGAATTTCATCAACCTAATCTTCCAAAATCTTATGTATGTAATCATGGAATATCAATTTCATAGCTCGTTGATATGTTGTGCCCACATTCTTCAATCCAAAAGGCATCATAACCCAAAAAAATGTTCCCCAAATAGTTGTAAATGTTGTTTTGTACTGATCTTGAGGGTTGATGAAAATTTGATTGGACCCAGAAAATCCATCCATGAACAACAAAAAAGCATGTCTCACAGTCGAGTCTACTATCATGTCAATATTAGGAAGGGGAAAGTCATCATTTAAAGATGCTTTATTCAAATCATGAAAATCCGTACACATCATAATACGACTGTCAAGTTTTGCGAGTGCGAAAATATTTGAGATCCATGGAGAATAATCTATAGGTCTTATAAAACCAGCGTCAAGGATTTTTTCAATTTCATCCTTAACCAGCAAGGCTATTTTAGGATTCATTTTTTGAAACTTTTGTCTAATAGGCTTAACATTTTTAGCAAGGACTATGTTGTGTGTTACAATCTCAAGGTCAATTCCCAACATGTTCAAGTAAGTCCAAGCAAAAAGTTCAAGAAATTCATGAAGCAAGGTTACAGTATCCTCTTGTTCTTCATCATCGAGGCATTGTCATATTTTAATGACTTTCTCTTTATCATTGATGTCCATTGCTATATCCACTATTTCCCCTAAAGGAAGTGTGTTTGATCTTGGAAATTTAGGATTGTATTCTTCATTATTCATGTTTGTCTCACCACTCTCTTTTCCTCCATCTTTTTGTTTGGTACTTATCATAGCACATGTAACGTAGATGATTTATCATAAACTCCTAGCCTTTGGTTCAAGGCTTCATCATCTTCAAAGTACTTCCATGATGGTGGTAAATCCATATCAAGCAATTTAGGATGCTTCATAGTGAGTTTGATTTTTGGTTTACACATGATAGTGTTGATGTTTAATGATGGCCTCTTTGATGCTTGTGTAATCTTAGAAGGACAATATCCCAAACTAGTTTTTGTCTATTTTGTGTTAGGTTCTATAGGAGCCTAAATGTATTGTTCTTTCTTTCCGCATCCTCTATCATTGTAACGCAATTGTTTTACAAGATCATAACCTCTCCCATAAATTTTTTCCGTTTCTTTCAAGTTCGGTGGTTGTTGATAATCGATCTCGTCAAAGTTAGTTGTATAACTTGTATCCTCTTCAAGAGTGGATGAGTTGGATGTTTGTGAATGTTCTTTCAAGTTCTGAGTTGACATGACCATTGGTTGCTTTTTTTTTTCATCTTATTTTCTTGTGATTATGTATTCTCCCCTAAATGAAGGTGTGAACTCCAAGGAACCCCAATCATCATCCAATAATTTTGACACTATTTTCATTTCTTGTTTATCTTATTTTAAAGGTTCTATGTTGGATGTTGGAATTAATGTGCTAAGAGGACTTGCTGTTCCTTTTTCAACTTGTAAGCAACTTTCAGGCTCAAGGTCCATTTCAACTTGGTATACCTTGTTGTCATTGACATATTTCATAATACGATGAAGATTTGAAGGCAACACATGCATCTCATGAATCCATGGTATTCCCAAAAGAAGATTGTATGAAAGGTCATGAGGCATAACATGAATAGGAGTTTGTAAGGTATCCTTTCTGACTATAATAGGTAAAGTAATCACACCAAGTGGTTGCCCTCCTACATTGTCAAATCCTCAAATTGATAAAGAGTCAGGTTCCATCTTTGACTTGTCTACTCATAATCTATTTAAGAGTTTCACGTTGCACACATTAAGGGCTGAGCCATTATCAACAAGGGTCCTTTTTATGCCTATTCTATTAAATTGAGCAATTATCATAAAGACCTCATTTTTATTTCTCAATGCCAAAGGGGGCAGCTCATGTTGGTGAAAAGTCATGTCTACATTAACTGTATTCATTCCTTGTATGAGAGTTGCCACATCATTTGCATTTGTGCCAAGAGGAGCCACTATTTTTTGTAAAGTTGTTTGAAGCATACTATGATAGTTTGGTGAATTTTGAATTAAGTCCCATAGGGATATCTTTGCAGGAGTATTCTTAAGTTGTTCAATGAGATTATAATCCTTCCCCCTATGTGAAGCTAAACGAGGAGCACTAGGAAAAATAGGATTAGGCAAAGGTAAGGGTGTCGAGGTTGGTTGTTGTGGTTGTGGATTATTTCTAGTGTTGTATGTATGAGCAATGATATTATGACTTGGTTGTTGTAAGACATTATTCTTAGGTCGATAAAGGATAAACTTGGGCTTGTTTGTAGGTTATGGTTTTGCAAAGGTGGGTAAAGGATGAGTTGAGGTTGAATCACATTAACTTCTCTTGGTTTTGGTTTCTCATAACAAGCCTTAGTGGATGAACCTTGTGAGAGGAAGTCCTCAAGGGCTTCGTCTAACATATCAAAGTCATCTCTACTAAAAGGCTTGGGTTTGTTAATAAGTTGAACTTCTCTTTGTTTAGGTATGTTTGAACAAGCCTTAGTGGATGAACCTTGCGATGTGAAGTACTCAAGGGATTCATCTAACATATCAAATTCATCATGACTAAAATGCTTGAAGGTTAAGCTAACAAAGGGTTTTAACATGTTTAAGTAACTATACATCTATGCTTGTTTAAGTTTAATGTTTTTGGTTTTTCTTTCTAATATATGTGTATTGTAGTCTAATCTAAATGCTGAAAATGAAAATTGAAAAAAGCTACTTCTATCCATAATTTTAATGAATGTAAATGATGCTATTTCTAATGATTATAGTATAATAGAAAGCTACTAAAATGAAACAAAAAAGTAATGAGAGCAAATAGAAGCTTAAAAACTATAAATTCAATTCTAAAAATAACAATTCAAATTTTGCACTGGGACTAATTTGCCCAAGGTGGCGAATGAGTCCCAGTAGGGGTTTTTTTTCAAAATTTTCAAATTTTTTTATTGCTTTTTATGTCTTCTATGCTGTATGACTAAGATATAGGATGCAAATGTAGTTTTTCAATCATTTTCAATGAAATTAAGTGCAAAAATGCAAGCTAAATGAGCTTTTCACTAATGCAAATTTTGAAACCCTAGAATGCAAATTAATCAATGCAAAACCTAATGCAATGTTAATGCAAGCTAAATCTAGGATGTAAATGCAATCCAAATTAGAATTATGATGATATAAATGCGAGTTCACCAAAATGAAAAGATGAAAATTAGGGCGTCTCCCTTTCATTAGACCTAAAAGGAGAGAGGTAATTTCCTTACTCTTCACTCAAGAAAAAACCCTTGAGATTTCAATGAAAAGGAGATTGAAATCTTGTAAAAAGACTATCCTAGGGGCTTAATGATATCTAATGAGGGATTCACCACCAAGTGTAAACTTGGAAAAGACAATGAATTGTAAAACACAGTGTGAAATCCAAAATGACCCAGAAAATGCCCTAGAAATGCAAGTAAAATAGAACAGGAAAGCAAAAATGTAAATAGTGTGCACCTAGAAACCTTGAAGTGACTAGAAATAGCTCTGAAATTATGGAAATGTTGACTTTTTTACCAATTGGGACTCATTCGCCAACCTAGGCGAATCAATCCCAAATCAGGGTTTCTGCAGAGGAGTTTGTTCTAGGAAGGGTATTCGAATATGCAAACAGATCTGATAAACAACTACAGTGGGACTCATTCACCACTCTTAGCAAATTAGTCTTGTTCTACTTTTTTAGAAATTGAAATCTTTGATCTGTACTTCAACACCTACTCTTTCCTTCCAACTTGAGTTCTATATCTAAATCTACGAAAAGAATCTACAAAACATAATTCAACTTGATTTGCTAATGGGAGGTTTGCCTCGGTCAAACCCCTAGTTTGGTAATTAAACCTTGATAATAATAAAGAAATGTGCATGAAAATCCTAGCCTTAAATGTGTCTAAGACTAAGAAATCTGAAACATGATCTAATCTTACTCTAATGTGCAAGAATATGATGCAAGAATGGAAATGTAAAGATTAATGACTCACTTGTGGTGATCTCTAATCACCCCAAATGAGCTCTAATGATGCTTATACCTTCCTTAGGCTGAATGTAGAGTGACAATGGAAGATGGATTCACTTAGGAAACAAGTCTTTAGGCTTGGCTTGATGGCTAGTTGCATCTCCCCAACCTAGAATCCATCATGATTCACCAAAGGAATCCATAATCATCCCTTGAAAATGTTAGATCTTGATTGAAAGTGAGCTTGAAGACCTATAAAAATGCTTTAATGTTGCTCCAATGCTTCAACTTTACTTGCTCTTGAAACTTGAATGCTCTTGTGAATGATTCTTAACACTTGACTCTTGAATTTTTCTCTTGAAAATGATAGAGATACTTGGATTGAAAAATGACTTAGAAGCTTTCTTTTATAAGCATTGACACCTAATTGACCATTATTTAGATCTCAAAGGCTGACATTCACCAAAAACTTGAATTAAATTGGTGAATTCCTGCTCAAATTTGAAAAAGACCCCAAATGGAACACATTAACCACACTTGGCGAATGGGTCCCACTTTAGGGGCTCATTCGCCCAAGGTGGTGAATGAGTCCCACCTTAGCTTTTTGATGTGGGTTTTGGGATTTTCAGTATTTTAAATGATGTTACATGATTTTTGAGTGAAATGAGCCTCGAGATCCGAAATAATGGGTCCTAGGGGCCTATAAATGGTGATTTTAAAGGGTGATTAATGCAAGGGTGCCAAAATAGGTCCAAATTAAGTGTGAAATTGCCTCTTTTTTCAAGAGTGTATAATTTTCTACACTATATTAACCTATCAATTTTGTTAATAACTTAAATAGCTTAATACCTTAAATTGACTCAACGAGGTTTAAAATAGACCTGCGTGAGTGTGTGGAGACTCATACTACAATACTCAATTTTTTGAAGCCTATTCTCTTCTCTTGGGTGATAATCTCCCTCTCTCCATAGAGGACAAGAAATTATCCTACATTTCACTTAGAGAAACATTCACATAGTTAGCTATTAACAATTACGACATAAGCATAATATCGATCAAATGACATAAAATCATTAAAATGCAAACACATCAAATTGCATATAATTTCATCAAAACGTTAAACATTATAATAGCATCATCATGTATTAAAATTGTATTTTAATGTAAAAATTAAAAGTAATTAAGTAAAAAAAAGATGGGGTGTAACATATCTTCCCCCATAAGGATCATCGTCCTCTATGATTCAATGTGTCATAACATATAAAAACAAATAAAAAAATTTCTTATCAACTTTCAAAAGCGTGTAAAAGATAAGGAATTTTTTTGTCTAATATCATCTCAATCCTCCCATGTAGCATTGTCCTCTACATACTGGTCCCACTGGACCTTACACTGAGTGACCTATTTGTTACACAGGTGGAGCTTACACGTTTTGTGCACTCTGAGAGGCTCGATCATTACCACCCCTGGGGTCTTGTACCTATAGTGCATTCCAATCAAAAAAAAATTCAACACCTAATATATATTTCTCAAGATAACACACATAGAAAGCATTGTGGATCCTAGAAAGAGCTAGTGGTAGAGCAATCTTGTAGGCAACTGGTTTGAATTCTTTGAGAACTTTGAAGGGACCCACATATCTAGGAGCTAGTTTGGATGACTTTCCAAACTTGATAGAACTCTTTTGAGGTTTGACTCTTAATATAACTTTTTCTCCTACCGAGAAATGTCTTGGTATTCACTTAGCATTAGCATAACTTTTTTGTCTATCGTTTACCTCCGCTAATCTTCTCTTGATCAACTTGATCTGATCTTCCATTTCTAATAGAATTTTTGAATGAAGGCTAATCCTATCTTCTAGCTTATCCTAGCTTATAGGAGTTTGGCACTTTCTTCCATACAATGCTTCAAATGGAGCCATCTTAATATTGGAATGATAAGAATTGTAATATGAAAATTCCACAAGGAGAAGGTAATCCTCCCACTTGTAGTGTTGATCCATGTAATACATTCTCAATAGATCCTCCAAAACTTGGTTTGCTCTTTCCATCTGACCATCTATCTCAAGATGATAAGCTAAGCTTATGTTCAATTGAGTTCCAAGTGAGGAGAATAAGGTTTGCCAAAACCTTGACATCATACATGTGTCCCTATCTGAGATGATCTTCTCATGAACACCATGCAACATAGACACTTCTTGCACAAATTTACAGGCTATGACTGGTGCTCTATTTTTCAAACTCTTAGGTATGAAATGAGCTACCTTGGTGAGTCTATTCACCACTACCAAAATAGCATTATGCCTATTTCTAAACATTGGAAGACCTTGTACAAAATCCATACTTATGATCTGCCACTTCCACTCTAGAATCTCATGAGGATATAAGAGTCTTATCATGTGATGATGTTCTACTTTCATCCTTTGGCATTCTAAACATCTTGATACAAACCTTGCAACATCACTCTTCATTCCTTTCTAGAAATATAGTGGTTTCACATCGACTAGAAGTTTCGTCACTCCAGGATGTCCTAAATATGGTGTAGAATGATTTTTTTTCCACACAATCTATTCCTTAACTCCTTAAAGTTTAGAACATACATTCTTCCTCTAAATCTTAGTAGCCCATATGGTTCAAAGTAAAACTCATCATACCTTGAATCTTGAGGATTATCCATGAGAGTTTGCTTAACCTACTCACAATATTCATCTCCCTTGGAGTTTTGTAACACTTGATTCTTGAAATTAGAATGAATAGAGATCATCAAAGAGATGTGCCTTCTTTGACTTAAGGCATTTGCCACTTAGTTTTCCTTGCCCTTAATGTAACTGATTTCAAAATCATAGTTTGATATTATCTCTAACCATCTCCTTTGATGAACATTTAGACGTGGTTCCAGGTAAGCAAACACTTAAGAACTTGATGGTTTGAACTTAACTCAAAGGGTTTCCCAAGCAAATAATGTCGCCACATTTCCAATGCATGCATAATTGCTACCAACTCAAGATCATTCAGAGCATAATTTTTCTCATATGTTTTCAATTTTCTAGACTCATAGGCGATAATTTTTCTCCTAAGGCATCGACGATGACCACAAAATGGCCTTCTAGATTGGGTACTTTTAAAATTGGTGTCATAGTTAGCTTCTCTTTTAATTGTTTAAATGCATCTTGGCATTTTTTTGACCATTCAAATCTTTTACCTTTCCTTTGCAAAGAAGTAATGGGATAGGAAGTTTTTGAAAAGTTAGCTACAAAATTTCTATAATGTATTTCCAAACCCGTGAAACTACGAACTTCATGCATATATTTTAGTGCTGGCCACTCTAGAATGACTTTGATTTTTGTTGGATCCACTACAATTCCCTCAATTGAGATTACATGACCCAAATACTAGACTTCTTTTTGGAATAAAGTATACTTTAAGAGATTATCATATAGCTTGTGCTCTCTTCGACGTTGTAGAACAATCTACAAATTTTGGAGATGTTCTTCATTCTTAGAATATATCAAAATGTTGTCTAGGAATACAAGAGAAAACTTATCTAGGTAGTCTTTGAATACGTTGTTCATCAAATTCATGAATGTTGTAGGTGCATTCATCAATCCAAAAGGTAGGATTATGAATTCATAATTCCTATATCTTGTTATAAAGGTTGTTTTATGGATATCTTCATCCTTAAGCCTTAACTGATGGTATCTAGATCGTAGATCAATCTTTGGAAATATAGCTGCCCCACACATTTGATCGAAAAGATCATCAATATGTGGCAAAGGATACTTGTTCTTTATTTTTGCTTTATTAAGCATATGATAGTCTATACACAAGCGCAATGTGCCTTCCATCTTCTTAACGAAGATTACTAGCTCTCCCCAGGGTGAAACACTAGGTCTAATCAATCCTTTTACTAACAACTCCTGTGGTTGAGCCTTTAAATCCATCAAATCTATTATGGTCATTCGATAAGGAGCTTTGGATATAGGTTATGATCCTAAAATTATATTTATGGAGAAGTCAAAAGCTCTCTTAGGAGGTAATCCAAGTAATTAATTTGGAAATACATACTCAAAATCTTGAAGAAAAGGGTACTCTCCATATTTAATCTTTCTAAATCCATAGATTCCTCTCCCTCCATCCCTTGGAGTTTTTGAGATTCATAAGTTACATTGAGTCATATTGGAAGATGAACTCTTTTTAATCATCCATTTCTCCATTTTAACTGCAAAGAGTTGACACCCTTTTTGCTTGGCGCTCTTCCATTGTATGATAGATATTTTCCTTAGCTTAACCTCTCTAGGCATACCTTGCACATAAACTTTGTTTCTAAGGTCATCTAGACACTACTATTTTGGAAATATAGTTTACCTTATCACTATGCATCCATAACCATTTTATTCCTAGGATGACATCATAAGATCCTAAGGGTGCTACATATAGATTTACTTCAATCGAAAATCTTGAAATTTCAACCTTAGCTTCAAACAAACACAACTCCACCTGATCTCTTGTCTGGTTAACATATTCTACTGACTAGGGTTTTTCCATAAAACCAACTTTTCTAGATATGTTATCTAATACTTTTGGTGAAATAAAGCATTCAATGGTACCAGTGTCTATTAAAACTAAAATTGGAACACCAAACAAATTATCTAGAGTTTCAACTAGAGTAATTTGATACTCTGCTTGATGGTTAACTAGTGTTGCATGAATTCTCTACTAGAAAGCTACCTGATGTGATGGTAAGGGATTTTTAAATAGTTGTGTTCCTTGTGTCTTATTAGGATACTAATTAGCATAGTGGTCACCTCCACATGTGAAATATCCTCCTAGAGGTTCTCGCCTTTCAAATAGCTTCCCAGAGTTGTCACTGTTATTCTTGGAATTGTTGTTGCTATTTTTCGTCACTCTTGGACTCATTTCAATTATTTCAAAACCCCTTACCACCCTTATTTTTGAAGTCTTTCTTATCATTCTTCTTCTTGAATTATTGGGAAGATTGTGGCTAGTTGAACTTTTTGTGGTTCTTTTCCTAGTTAGCAAATAGACTTCAACTCCTGCTCTTGCTTAATGGCCTTTTCATATAATCAATCCATGGTAGTAGAACCATGAACATCCACGTCACCACCTATCTAGTCATTCAACCCCATGATGAACTTCCTTATCAGAACCTTTCGTCCTTCTGGTATTAAGGAACATACTTGAGGAGATGAGTAAACTTCTCCCAATAGTCAATTACAGATGAGTCACCCTATCTCAAGTTTTGGAAATTTGTGATTTTTTTTAATCAAAATAGAGTTGAAGTAACCATATTTTTCTAATGATCACCACAAACTCATCCCATGTTAGATTCAGTGAACTCAATACCGATTACATTTTTTTATTCATCCACCAAGTGGATGCTTCCCTAGACAACTGATATGCTCCCAATACCACCTTTGTTACTTCTGAATAGTTCCTAAATTCAAAATATTTTTCCATCTTAGTGAGACATGCCTTCGTAACATTTCTGCTCATAGTTCCACCGAATTTAGGGGGTGTGACCTTCATATATCTAGACAATTCAAGAGCCAATTGGTTCCTCTTTTCCTCATCAGGACTTGACTTTGACTTATTTTCCCCATGCCCACTCTGAGTGGTGCATTCATGATGGTTCTCATCCTCACCTTCATGATATGCTTCTTTCTCAAGTTTTCTTTAAGCTCTGACCTCTTCTTCTTGGTTTCCAATTCTCTCTCTTGCTTCATTGAACATTGTAAGAATTTGGTCTAATTTTGCTTCAGAGTAGCCAAAAGGTTGTCCTACCTCTTGGCTAACTCCCAGATTGGTCTTGGTTCAAACCATATTGAAATTCCTACTTCACTTGGAGTTTTCAATTTAAGTATTCAATTAGTTCCTCTAATTTTTAAATTCATTTATAAACATTAACCACTTTTCATTCATTCAACCAAATCAAAAGGAGAATTTTTTTTGCTAAAAGTTCTAAAATTTTATTATAATATCAATGGATTACATAGTATCCTTATTTAATACAAAACTTTTACATTTCATGACTACATGTCATTGTCAGAAAGGGGAATCTCCTCAAGTTCTCCCTCACCCTCGAAGTCTTCCAAAACAAATTTTGAAGGTGGATGTACGCATAGGTAATCTTCTATAACTTCTTGACTAACCATAGGGACATTAGAACCACCTCCAAATGGTAAATCCCTATGTATAGAAGGTTTGATTGGTTCAATATTAAGGTTAGGTACAATGGCCTTAGCTACTTTGTCCCTCTACTTATTCTCCTACTTGATATGCTTAAGAGCATCAATGAGGGTCTCAGAGTCAACTATCCATGCACCTTCAATATAACTAATGTTTTCTAGGAGTTTCTCTTCTGGAGTTGGGTCCTTCTTAGCCTTTAGATAAAGTTGGTTTCTAGCTATAGACTTCCTTGTGGTTTTTTTAGTTCTTAACATCTTGGAAAAATAACATTTAAACATTAGCAACTATTAATGTTTGAAGAAAAGTTTATGTAGTGAGCTCGTAGGCCCATGTATTAAAACTTGGCTCTGATACCATATGTAATAGATCTACCCATACAACATAGTAAATACTTTGCATAATTAAAAGCATAAAACATTTCATAATTTAAATAACATTACTTTACAACTTGTAAAAGAAACACATTTTTCAATTACAATTTCCATAAATGATTTAAATTCAAGTAAATTGGTTTACAATTTACAAATAAGTACAAGGTCAAGACTTCCTTATTTGGAGTAATCTTCTATTTCACAATCCTCAACATGTCATCTGCAAGAGGGAGAGCATCACCCAAGTACTTTACCTCCAACCACAGACCGGTGGTCCCCCGCACACCTTCCAACTAGAAGTGACCCTACCCTTCGATGAAGAGTATAGACTAAGGAACCCTCAGTATCACCATCTAAGTTTTTAGTGATGTGTCCTACATAACCAATACACTCATACAACTATAGACTCCTCTAACTATGTATGACACTATTGATTGGTTATGCAACTCTAGAGAATGGTGAACAGACAAGTGCAAGCAGAGACTTTTGCACCTACTTTGGAAAAACTTTGAATTAAATTCAATCACTTCCTCAAAAAGTGGATTCATGTGTTCACCCACCTCTAACTTGACTTGGAAACCTTAACTAACCTATGGTTAACTCAAACTTACAGTTTGACCAAAATGGTTTGACTTTTCATAAGATTCTTATTCACAAAGTGATGACTCACTAAGTTAGTATATGATTGGGTTGGTTAGATATCTCTGACTTCAAACACCCATGTTACATTCTCATAACTTCTTGGGTCTTGGCTACTGCCACTTGTTCAAGTCCTTATTATAACATGTGAGAGTAACTACTCTCTTATTTTTAAGAATTTTAACTAAACATGACGACAAAATGTCATCAACTCGAGCTTCCCGATCTTGTCCAATAATAATGACAATAATTTTAACAAATATAATAATAATATAATATCTTATATAAAAGGTTACTTCCTTAAATTATGGTTTTAGGTTTTTAGTGTAAAAACTTGTGGTTTTGTTTGTAAAGAACACCATAATAATTTTGGTTATTCATTATAATAATATCAGTTGAATTTAAAAAGTGTTACTAAGCTCATTATAGTGAAATTTTCATCATTAATTCAACTTATTTAAAAAATCCAAACTTGAATAGCTCTATTGAGATAGTAACTCTCTATTTCCATGATTTTAATGTATTTAAATGGAAAATCACCTTTTTAAGTAATCATATAAAATACTTATATACATCTGTCACATTTATTTAATTGTTCTATCTCAATATGAATAAATTATATGCATGTATATGTTTGAACAAAATATTTTTATTTAAATTGAAGAATGAATTCTTCTTGGGAAAAATAAATAAGTTAAATCCTTCTTGCCTAACTGTTGGTTTGACACAAAGCACAAGGAATTGATTAAACCATAAACACTTTTGGTTTGCAATAATTTCACTGTTCAATCTGTTATTTTTCCTTAATTTATCTTTCTTTCAAAAATGAGGAGAAACAAATTATAGCTATGAGTAATCACAGAGAATTAAAAATAAATGCGTGCCTAGAATTGTGAGCTTTTGTACTTTTGAAAATTTTTCCCAAAGCTTTTCAAGAATTGTTACCCCATTGCAAACACAGCTACACTCTCTTTTCCTTTACAAATCTACTCCTTCATAAACTATAGGAGAGGACCCAGTAGTTGTGCACCCTAACTTTGCGCTTCTCAAAATCCTACTTGGAAATTTCAAATCACTCCAAATTTTTTTACAGTAGCTTACTAGGCAAGTCCCCTACTTATAACTTTCATTCCAGGGCCACATCATCAAATATGATGCCACATCAGCATGCTTTTTATCAAGGTGTCCAAAAAGGCCCAAAAAAAACTTGTTACCAATACTTGTGCATTCACATCATGGGTAGTTGAGCGCTGATGTGGCATCACATGATTGGTTGCTTTTTAGATCAAAGGAATACATTTTGTTTAAGTTAAGGTAGTCATGTCACAACTATTGGGCATTATATAAACAACTACTATCACAAATATTGGGCATTATATAAATATCTACTATCTCAACTATTGAAACACACTCAACTACTGGATCCTCTCCCCTAATCGGGTTTCACGATTAAACTCCAATAATAATAAAACTCCCATGCAAAAGAAAAACCTCTATTTCTAATGGCTGGTTGTTGCACCTACATGGGAGAAAGAATGCAATAAAAAATACCATAAGTGCACCCTTAAACACATTAGAAACTATGCTTAAATAGCATATGACTCCTCATAAAGAAGGTGTGACTATCCTTTCCATTCACCATGGTTTGGGGTTGGAATTAAAGACATTTAGTAATAGACTTTTAAAATTTAGTTTATGATATTTTAAGCACCTCTTTCTTCAGTGACATGGCATTTAAAGGACACAACCAACATCACCACTTTTGGTGGCTTCGTAAAGAGTAGAAAATATGTTTTAAAGGTGGAATCTAATGCCTATTTTATAGCCTTCGTTCGAGGCTAATATGCCTCATCGGGTGCTATAATATTGAAGTTTTTTTAAAATCACTTAAAAAATTTATGATAATCTATTTTCATCTATTTTATATAATAACAATATATACCTTTATATATAATTAAATAATATTGTTCACATACATATATATGCATATATAAATATCATTATTTATTTTGAATATAAATATATCTATACCTATATACATACGTTAGTATGTATTTAACCCTTATATATGTATAGATAATTAACTAACAATACAAGATATTAGAATTGACTGACATCGACAACCCATATCGACAACCAAGTAATCATAATACCCTTTTTAACTTTCATTAATGGAAAAGAGACCAAGACACAACTCGACTTGACTAGGCTCAACTTAACCTATCAATTTTGTTAATAACTTAGATAGCTTAATACTAAATAAATTGAATCAACGAGGTTTAAAATAGACCTACATGAGTGTGTGGAGACTCAGACGGTAATACCCAATTTTTTGAAGCCTATTCTCTTCTCCTAGGTGATACTCTCCCTCTCTCCCTAGAGGGCAAGAAATTATCCTACATTTCACTTAAAGAAACATTCATGTAGTTATCCATTAACAATTACGACATAATCATAATATTTGATCAAATAACATAAAATCATATAAATGCAAATACATCGCATTGTATATAATTTCATCAAAATGTTAAATATCATAATAATCTTCATGTATTAAAATTGTATTTTAACATAAAATTTAAGAGTAATTCAATAAAACAAAGACGAGGTGTAACATCCACCATGATATAGAACCAAAACACTATAGGTTACAATAGTTAATTTAATATAGAATATTATTTTTATCTCATTGTCATTCCATGTCATATGAGTACAAAAATAAATCACCATCTATTTTAACAAAAAAATTGATATCCAAATTAAGAAAATAATTACTTAAAAAGGATTAATAGATGGAATTAAATCTACTAACAAGTGTAATCACAAGCTACAAGAAGTTTGTTCTCTCCACCTCTAATAGCATGCTATAAGAATTATTTTTCAAAATTAAAATGACAAAAAAATATTAGTAAATACAATCTTTTTTTTTCATATTTTACCTAGAAACTATATTAAAAATCACCTATTTGTATTTAACCATATGCAACAAAAAATATTAAAAAGGTCAAGATATGATATAAAAATGAAGCACAAAATGTGGAGATTATGGTACATGAAGAAGATTGAAATTTATTGGATGAAATGAACATATATGCCTCTCATCACTCCCCCCAACTTAGCTTATTGCATGTTGTTATGCAATATTTATTAACAAGAGGGTTTGGTTTGAACTTGTAGGCTTAGGCTTTATAACTTTTGTCCTCTTCATCCTTGATTATTACAAATCGTGCTTAATTACATTTCTACTTCAATCTTTTTTAAATGTTCATACCTCATTTAACTCTATTTTTTCTCCTTCTTTATCTATTTTCATTTTTCCTCTCCCTTTTCTGTTATTTTTCTTATTTTTAAGATTTTTATATATGTGAGGTATCACAAATGCCTATTTTAGTAGAGCAACACCTACGGGTTTAGTTGCACAATATTGGAATAAGTCAACATAATGCTTAGATGAAACCCAAGGTTTATATCTCCACACAAGCTAAAAAATAAGTGAAAAGATCTAGGCAATATGAATGATTATGGAGGGTGGATAATTTTAAATGGTTACAAATACTATTAGGGGATATTCAATTATAGTATAAAAATAGGGCAATAATGACAAAAAAATAAGTAAATTGTATGGTGTACCTCCCCCCACCTCAAAGGGTTGACCATCCTCTGGAAATAAGGAGGGGATAGGTGTGCATGTTGTTTTATATTATTAAAACATAATAAAAAATATTAATAAATTTAGAAAAAAATAATGTCAAATAAAATTGATTGCTTTACAAATTTACATGTCCATTTATGTCAAGGTCTGGTAGCCAAAGTAATTCAACAAGTGTGTGTTAAAGGCACAAGACACCTAAGAGGGGGGTGAATTAGTTGTATACTTTAAAACATCAAAAACCCTCATCAACATTCAGATCCACATTGACCCTTCAACCCTTAACAACCATTAAACTCTTAACATGCATTAACAAAATGTAAAAATGTAAATCAGTAATACAAACACATAAGAACACCAGATTTGCGTGGAAAACCCAAGAAGGGAAAAACCATGGTGAGGATTAGATCACTAATATATGAATTGCAACATTGAATACAATAAGGCTCATTAGGAAAAAAGATAAAGCAACGCTCACTACCAATTTGAATTTCCAACAATGCGTCTCTCATATGCCGAAGGTACAGTTCCACTGAAGCACAAACAAATCATCAAACAAATTGAAATGTAGACACCTTTTGCTCTCTGCATTAGGAAGTCATAGGCATTAAGGCTTGCACTCAAATCACAACACTTTATCACTTTCACATCTTTCATATCACACACTTTGCACTTAATCCACACAACAATTCTCCTTGCATTTATACCCTCCGCGACCTAAAGCAATCTCAATTAGGTCGGCCTTAAGGAAATGTATGCACCTCAACTATGCAACATTAAATAAGTTGGCACCAAACACTTCCACAATATAAATAAGTGAATCCAAACCATGCCACTACTTAATTGGGACCCAAATCTACACCAATGCACTTCTCAACACTTCTTCAAACAACAATTATTCTCCGCAATTAGCACTAGCATGCTAGGTTGGCCAAACCTACACTAACACTAACAAGCGACTCCAAACACACCTATCAAGGTCCAAAAACATCTCACAAACCACACAAAAACATTCCACAATATCCACACAACATCTCAAAATATTCCAACATCATCAAAATATTTTTCTCAACTATTGCAACCAACTGAAACTCAAGAACACCTTCATTCTATGCAACCAAACACACTAGCACAGACATCCGACACATGAGATAACTTTGGAAAACTACTCAACACTTGAAACTTCAAGTGAAGGTAGATACAAACATTATAAGAACATTTCCAAATCCACAACACTAGAACCTTCACTGCGTAGAAATGTAGAGCAATCTCATTTCTCCCAGACAACCTATTTCACTAGACATACATACTATCAAACACATCTTCCATAGTAGTATGATCCATGACCTAAAAATTTGGATATGATACCTCTAAACACCTTTGATCATCACATCCAAACCACATGAGCATATCTTCAAACATGAAGAAATGCAGAGGAAAATGCTGAACACTACTCAGTCACACTAAACTCTCTTTTATTCAAATTTTCTCAAAAGCACTTGGAAACCAAGTGAACTAACTTCATCAAAAACATTACTAACATCCCTCCAACACATCTATTACATCTGCAACATGCAATACTTTCTAACTACAACAATTTCCCTATACACAATTCAAGCCAACAACCTCTACAACTATAGACACTAAAAAATGTCCTAATCGATGTCATACATTCTAATCAGATTTACTAACATCATTTCCTCTTTAATCCATCCTATTTTTGTTTATTTAATTTAATTAACCTAGATAATTAATTAATTGCATCATTTTCATCTATTTGGCCTAATTAATTAAATTGGGTTAATTCGCCTCTTTTTGCATTAACACTTCATCTAATTAAATTAAATAAATCAAAATATTTAATTTAATTCCCTAAGATATCTTATTTAATTAAATAACCCTAAGTTATTTAATTAAATATCATTTCACTCCTCCCCTATTTATTAAAGCATCTAATTTAATAAATATCTCTTAATTCTTCTAACTCCACGATTGCATAAATTAAACCTTGTTTAATTAGCAATTAAACTAATTTTCCTTTAAGCAAAAGGAATATTCCCATGGAATATTTTTATCCTTTTTTGCACAATTAAAATTTTGTTTTAATTTGTAAATTACCTTTTTCCTCATCCTAAAGGAATATTCTCTCTCCTCCAATCAACTCACTTGGCTTCTTGAACAAGCTAAACCTTCAACCTCTTTAGCAAGTTACCTTTGACCTGTGTGAGTAGGTCAAAAGTGTGTTTTTTTGAGGAAAGTGTGAGCCCTTGATTAACTTCCATCATGCATTCTCATCCATTGATGAGAATCCGTGATCCATGCCTCACATCCCCTTCATCTTGAACTGTCGATTAAGCTTTTTGATCTCAACCATTCATTCCTCATTTGCTCTCCTATAAATAGATCATTATTTGGAGACAAATGGATCCATCTTTCAATTGCAAACTTATGCCATTGAATTTACTTGCATCCATACTCACATTTTACTCACTTGTTAGCTTATTTTAGTTCATTTGCATTGCATAATAGCTTAGAGCATCCATTAATGGCTTCCATGCATCCATCTTAGTTTGTATATGAATTAGGTTTTTCATCTTTTAGCATAATTTTAGCTTAGATTAGCATAGAAATAGCATAATTAGATCATTTGTAGCATAAAATCATGGTAACTTAGCTTGCATCATGTTCATTTTTAGCATAATCTAGGTTTTCATACATCAATCACTATGGTTTCATCAATTATCTTCCATATAATCGACTGAAACAGGCTCACTAATCACGGGATTGGGAAAAGGTCGTCATTGCACATCAACATCACAACAATTCCACAACAAGATAAGTTTCAGATGGATTAGAGTAGATGTTTTGAAAGATTTCATAATTTAGTATGTTAGGTTTTGATAAAATGGTTAGTTTCAATTTCATTTGATTGATCTTGTTGAGATTCAAGTATTGGTGGCTCTATTATGCTTTGATTCCTCATGGATCAAGTGTAATTCAACCAATACCGGTATTTTTGCATCACAACAACTATACTGAAGTAGGACATCAATGAAAACACCAACATGTGTTGACATCAATACCATCCATTCCAAAATTCTCTTTATACAAGAGGTTGACATCAATGACAACACCCAAGCAACTCACAAACAACTCAAGCTTCCAACACATCCAAACTTCCAACAATCTCCCCCTTTGTCATTGATGGCAACACCTATATGCAAAACCATCAACAACAAAAGAAACCAACAACAATATTGCAATAAGCAATACTCCCCTAACTAGGACAACTCTTTACTCTTCATCCTCTCTCTTCACATACTTCTTCTCCTACAACAATTGCATTCTAGATCACTCTCCTCCTTTGCTTCTCAGACAATACTCTCCCTTAAACTGTACTAATGTTTTTCAAATTCTCTCTCCCCCTATGGTCTTCATACCATATTCACTTCTACACCAACTCTCTCTCTGTGTTTTTATTTCTCCCCTTAGGGTTTTTCAACTACTTTAGCTCTCTCCCCCTTTGACATCAATGGAAAAGGGTCAAATCATCATTTTCTCTTCTTTGCACTTACTTTTCTATATTGAACTCTTTTTCTCTCCCTTCCTTTGACAAAGCATCAAAGGACAACACTGTCAAACAAATCTTTTTTCTTATTCTACAATCTCTCTTCTACATACCCCCCTTAGGAGCACAAAATATTCTCCATCTAACTGCACCAACAAGCAACCACTACTACTTACTCCCCTTGAGAGGTAGCCTTCAACATCATTCCAGGACTAATAATGTATCTTGAAATGCTTCCCAGATAGATACACACACTTATGCATCTTTTTGAAAGGAGGGGCAATAACCCCTAACTTCTCCCAAAGATACTCAAAAGTATCTTTTGGAAGAGCCTTTGTGAAAATATCAGGAATCTAATCCTTAATAGGTACATATTCCAACTTCATCTCATTCTCTACAAATTTCTCTCTCAAGAAGTGATACTGGATTGAGATACATTTTTTTCTTGAATGCATTACCATATTCTTTGAAATATTGATTACATTTGTATTTTCACACATGATAGAAATAGGTTCCTCATATGAAACTCTGATATCCTTCAATGTTTGTTTCACCCTGAAGACCTCTATACAACATGACGTTGTTGATATATATTTTGCTTCTATAGTAGATAATGACATTGAATCCTACTTCTTACTTAACCATGAAACCAACCTTCTTTCAAGAAAGAAAGCGCCACCACTTGTAATTTTCCTATCATCTGCACATCCAACCCAATTTACATCTGTAAATGCACTCAAGGAGAACTCAATATTCTTAAGATACCACAAGCCATAATCTAGAGTGCCCTTCAAATATCTAAATATCCTCTTCACTATTGCAACATGAGATTCTCTAGGATCTTCTTGAAATATAGCTACAAGACAAACTAAATGCATGATATCTGGTCTAGTAGCAGTAAGGTATAACAGCCCACCAATAATTGATCTATACTTACTCTAATATGTCTTAGGAGATTCATCATTCTCGCTCAACTTACAATCAGTAACCATTGGATTACATACCGGTTTAGTCATCCATTCCAAACTTCTTCAACATTTCCTTAACATACTTAGATTGTGATATGAATATAAATTTCTTTGATTGACTCATCTACAATCCAAGGAAGAAATTCATCTCCCCACACATTGACATCTCAAATTATTTTTGCATTTCCTCTACAAAAATTTTGTACATACCTTCATTTCCTCCAAAGATTATGTCATCAACATATACTACCACAATTAAGATTTGTTCTCCTTCAACTTTGAAATACAAATTTCCATTTGCAGTACCTTTCTTGAATCCTTCTTGTGATAAGTACTTATATAACCTTGCATACCAAGCTCTAGGAGCTTGCTTCAATCCATACAATGCTTTCTTCAATCTACAAACAATATTTTTATCTTTTGACAATTGAAAACCTTCTGGTTGTTCAATGTATACCTCTTCTAATTCACCATTCAAGAATGCAAACTTCACATCCATATGATAAAGTCTAAAATATTTATGTGCTACAAAAGCTAATTTTTTTTTGATAGCTTCCATTCTTACAACCGGAACAAATGTTTCCTCAAAATATATACCTTTAACCTAGGAGTAACCCTTACATATAATTTTGGCATTGTTCTTGACAACTTTTCCTCCTTCATTCAACTTGTTTTGAAATATCCACTTAATACCAATCACATTCTTGTTTGTCGGTCTTGGGACCAATTCCCAAGTCAAATTCTTCTCTATTTGTTCTAAATATTCCTTCATTTCTCTGTCCCAATTCTCATCCTTGCATGCCTTAGTCACTATTTTTGGTTCCATCTCAAAAAGTAAATAAAAATTTACTTGTTCCTTTGTTATAGCAACTTTTCTTCTTGTCAACCAATAATCTAATCTTCTAAATGATTATTTTTCACATACTTAGGAGTCTTAGGATTCTTTTTCAAAGATTCTTCCTCTTCAAATATCAACTCTTTTCCTTTGTCTTCAACCTTTTATTCTTCACTACAAGGGGATTCATTAAATTCATATCCTTCTATCATATTGAACTTTGATGTGCTTCTTCATCCACTTTGACACTTGCACTCTCAACAATATTCTTCAATATTTTTTTGTAGCACCAGTAGGCCTTGATTCTTGTAGAGTATCCAAGGAGTATTCCTTCATCAGATCTTGCATCAAAATTTCCTAAGTTTTCTTTGTCTCTTATGATATAACATTTTCTTCCAAAAACTGAAATATTTCACAATACGAGGTTTACCATACCATAGCTCATAGGGAGTCTTTGAACTGTGCATTCTTGATCGACCTTTGTTAAGAATGTAGACTATAGTATGAATTGATTCTCTCCAATAGACATCCAGAAGATTAGCTTCCTTCATCATTTTCCTAGTTGCTTCCTGAACTATTATGTTTTTCCTTTCCACAACTACATTCTGCTGAGGAGTTCTAGGGGTTGATAAATGCTTTCTTATTCCATGATCTTCACAAAAACTATTAAACTCATTTAAAGTAAACTCACCACCTCTATCAGATCTCAAACATTTGATTTTCAGATTCATTTCATTCTCAACCATAGCCTTAAATGCTTTAAACTTGTCTAGAGCTTCTAATTTTTCTTTGAGATATGTAACCCAACCCATTCTAGAATAATTATCAATTAATAACATGAGATACCTATCACCACATGAGATTCTTATTTTAGTAGGTCCACATAGATCTGTATGCACTAACTCCAAGGCACCTGTGGTAGAGTATTCTTTTGTTTTGAATCCTGTCTTTGTTTTCTTTCCAACTTGACACTCTTTGCAGATTGCATTGATAGGCTTTGTAATCTTTGGAAAATATCTCACAACATTAGTAGGAATTATCCTCACTGGGCTATCAAAATTAATGTGACCCATTATTTTATGCCATATCTAACTTTCATTAGTTTGAGACATTAAGCACTTTGCACAACTACCTTTGAGTTGATAGACATTACCTCCTATCCTTGTTCCAATAGCAACTAGAGCACCAAAGCTTCCTTTTCTGATTTCACAACCACCATTATGAAATACAAGATTATATCCTTCGCTACACATTTTTCCTACACTTAGAAGATTATGCCAGAGACCCTTAACATAAAGAACATCATCTATTTTATGCTTACCATCAAAACTAATTGAGCTTTTTCCACAGATCTTAGCAAATGTATCATCACCAAACTTAACAAGATCACCATCATACTTTTCAAGCTTAACAAACTTACTCTTATCACATATCATATGATTTGAGCACCCATTTGTAATGATCCAGTAATTTTTCTCTCTAGCATTAAAAGCAATCAACATATTTCCTTCAATGTTATGACCTATTTCTAAAACACTTTCCTTCACACATCTTTCAAGATTAGTAGAATTTGTTCCAACATTTAAAGCCATGAACAAGCATTCATCATTTCCTTCATCTAGATAATCTGATTCTTCATTATTAGATACACCCTTGTCCTTTTCAATATGATAAGTCTTCTTGACAAATTTACCCTTATGATCCTTTTGTTTGTTATTAGTAACTTTGATTGGACATTTAGATGCATAATGACCTATCTTTCCACAATTGAAACATTTGAAAGGTAGCTTACCTCTTTATTTTCCAGAACCCTTTTTCAATATCCTCACAAATTTTTCTTCCACCTCATCAAGATCATCTAGATCTGATCCATCATCCTTTTCCACTTTATAGACTTTAAAAGCAATTTCTTTGTTTGTAGCATCTTAACCAAACTCTTTCATTTCAAAAGAAGTTAAAGCAATCTCTAGAATAATTATCCAATTTTTGAGCTTCCTCAATAGCAAAAACTTTAGAACTATAAGCTCTAGGCAGAGTTCTTAATACCTTTTTCACAACTTCACTTTCATCTAGCTTTCCACCAAGACCATTGATGGCATTGACAACTTCATCAACTCTGAGCATGTAGGTAGTAATATCTTCATCTTCAAACATCATTAGGGTTTAAAATTTGGCTTTGTAGTTCTACATATTTTCTTGTTTGACCTTGTCATATCCTTCATAAATACCTTCCAACTTTGTCCAGATCTCTTTAGCATATTTCAGACTCATCACCTTTCCAAGTTTAGAATAAAAAAGACCACTTGAGATTGCATTCCTTGCTTTTCCATTGTTTTCATAATCCTTGATCTCATCATCACTTTTTGTACCATTTGTAGGTATAGTATAACCTTTTTTAATAGACTACCAAACTCTAAATCCAAGAGAAACCATAAAAGACTCCATCCTAGCTTTCTAGTAGGTAGAATTTGTTTCATCAAACAAAGGAGCTTTGACACCTTTCATGTGCATCATCTAGATCTACCTCAAGCAGTTAAGCTTCTTCCTAGGAACCATAGCTCTGATACCAATTTTTAGAGGCACAAGACAATTGAGAGCAGGGGTGAGTCAGATGTATACTTTAAAACATCTAAAACCCTCATCAACATTCAAATCTGCATTGACCCTTAAACCCTTTACAACCATTAAACCCTTAACATGCATTAATAGAATGTGAACATGTAAAGCGGTAATGAAAACACATAATAACACAAGATTTATGAGGAAAATCCAAGAAGGGAAAGACCACGATGAGGATTATCTCACTAATATATGAATTGCAACACTGAATACAATAAGTCTCACTGCCCATAAAGATAAAGAAAGGCTCACTGTCGATGGCTCACTGCTAAAGGAATCACTGTCCAAAAGGAAGAAGAATAGAAGAAGGGGTGGATCACTTCCAATTTTAACTACTAACAATGCATCTCTCATATGTTGAAGGTGCGGTTCCACTGAAGCACAAAAAACTCATCAAACAGACTGAAATGTATACACCTTTTGGTCACTACATTAGGAAGTCATAGGCATAAAGGCTCGCACTCAGATCACTACACTTGATCACTTTCACATCTTTTACATCACAAACTCTACACTTAATCCACACAAAAATTCTCCTTGCATTTATACCCTCCATGACCTAAAATAATCTCAATTAGGTCAGCCTTAAGGAAACGTAAGCACCTCAACCATAGAACATCAAATAGGTTAGCAGAAAACACTTCCACAATATAAATAATTGAATCCAAACCATGAAACTACTAAATTAGGACCCAAATATACACAAAAACACTTCTCAACACTTCTTCAAACAACAATTATCCTCCACAATTAGCGCTAGCACGCTAGGTCAACCAAACCTGCACTAGCACTAACAAGTGACTCCAAACACACCTCTCAAGGTCTAAAAACATCTCATAGACCACACAACAACATCTCAAAATATTTTATCATCAAAATATTTCGTACAACTACTGCAACCACCTAAAACTCAAGAACACTTCATTCTATGGGCACAGACATCCAACATACCATAAAAATTTGCATAACAACTCAACACTTTAAAATTTAAGGGAACATAGATATAGAAATTATAAGCATGTTCCCAAATCCACAACACTAGAACCTTCACTTTTGAGAAATGTGGAGCAATCTCATTTATCCTAGACACCCTATTTCACCAGACAGAGATACTATCAAACACATATTCCACCATAGTATGATCTAGAACATAAAACTCTAGATATGACACCTTTGAACACCTCCACTCATCATGCCCAAACCACATGAGCATATCTTCAAACATGAAGAAACACAGAGCAAAACGCTGAACACTACTCTATCACACTAAAATCTCTTTATTCAAATTTTCTTAAAAGCACTTGGAAACCAAGTGAAATAACTTCATCGACAACATTACTAGCATCTCTGCAACACATCTACAACATCTGCAACATACAACACTTTCCAACTAAAATAATTTACCTAAACACAAGTCATGGAAACAACCTCTACATCTATATTGAAGTAGGACATCAATGGCAACACTAACATGTATTGACATCAATACCAGCCATTCTCTTTATACAAGAGGTTGACATCAATGAAAGCACCCAAAAAAATCACAAAAAACTCAAGCTTCCAACATCTCCAAACTTCAATAGTGTGAATATGCAATAAGGAAGTAACCAAGAGTTGCAACATGAACTATGACAAGAAGTGCAACACGTGAAATATATTTGTCCTATTGAAGCATCGTGGATCATATTGTGGTATTTGAGTCCACTTTTTGGTAACACCTCAACTAAATTTTAGTATTTTTTATTTGTTATAGGTGATCAAAGTCATTTTGACCACAAAAAACTAGAGCATAGCTACACAATAGAGATATAGGAGGTGCAATATACATTTAGATAGAGTGAATCAATTATGGAAGCAAGTAAATGTTGGAAAATTATTATCTCATACAAGCATGACACTATATATATATATGTTTCAATTTTGATAACAAGACTACTAGCAAGCTAGTTTTCAATCACTTACTTCTTAGTGGTATCGTAAAAATAGTTTTACCACTAAGAATTTATTCAACTACAAATTTCCAAAAATTGGTTTTCAAATTGTAGTTGTCTAATAATGCCCAAAGGTTTTCATTATTAAAATTTATATATGTTTTCTTCTTATTTTCACTTTTTTTTTTAATTTTGATATGTTGGGACTCAAAACTATAATGTTTTTATTGCTTGAGTCCCTT
Organism: Sequoia sempervirens; assembly: GCA_007258455.2. Classification (NCBI taxonomy): domain Eukaryota; kingdom Viridiplantae; phylum Streptophyta; class Pinopsida; order Cupressales; family Cupressaceae; genus Sequoia; species Sequoia sempervirens. Next base: position 1,248,368,358 of record VDFB02271358.1, on the reverse strand, counting down.
CCTTTTTATGTGTCTTAATAATTTTGATCCATTACTGAGAACTAATCTAACTATCCAAATTGGGTCCCTTAAATGTCATTTGGTGCCCAAAATTCCATGAGGGTCTAAGTATGGGATTTTCCAAGAAATTTTCCTATGTGGTGGGTTTTTTGGAGTTTCAAAGTTTTGGGGTTGTTCCTACTTGCTACCTTCCTACCAATCCCCAACTCCCAACTCTAATCCTTCCAAAAAATCATCTAAGTATTGTTTGTCACCTTGTTGGAGTTTTGAAGGTATCCATCCTTGCATGTCTTTCCTATCAATCCTAAAAAAATTCCTAGAAGCCTTGTGAAAGTGGTTAAGTGTCAGAATTGTCAACCTTTATATTTTAAGGGTTTCCCTTACATGTGTACCCTTTATTTGAAACCTCCAATCCTTGAATTTTTAAATGTAACATTGCCTAAGTTTTGTTCATCGGCCTTTCAGAGTGTCAGGGTTTCCCTTACATGTGTACCCTTCATTTTGTACCCCTGATCCCTAAAGTCTAAAATGTAACTTTTCCTAAGTTTTTTTATTGATATTTTGGACTTTCGGGGTTTCCCTTACCTTCCTACCATTCCTTAGCATTCTTGATCTCTGAAGCTCAAAAGTCTTCTAAAATCCTAGGTACTTTGAATCTGTCAAACTTTTAAACCTCTTCATTCATCCATCCAACCATGATCCTTGGCATGTGGTATGCATTCCCCCCACCTCTCCACATTTTAAATTTTTTCAATCACTTTATATATCTTATTGGGGTCAAAATTTCAGATATTCCCTATTTTTTCACCCCTTTACATCCACCCTTGATGGTTGAAAACTCTACCAACATATTGTATAATTTTCTCATGTTTATCGACCTTTCAAATTTTTGGTTCCCTTCATCCCTATCAAACTCGTCATCTTCTTTCTTTCCCTGACAGTCTAACATCCTATTATCCCCAACACACATTTCCCTCCTAGTCCAATTTTGAGATTTTGAAGTTTCTCATACCATTGTTCCCCTTTGAATTTTCATCTCGATCATGTTTTCCTTGAAATTTTTATCCTCCAAAATTTTCCCTTAATCCACTCCAAAATTCCACTAAGTCTTTTAAACTTTCATGATTACCCATGTCCATTCATCATTTTCCTTTTATCCCTGATGCCTTGAAGGTTTCCCTTTCTTTTGTTGACATCATCATACTTCTAAATTGTCAATGTATCGTATCCCTTATCTCATTGGCAGGTTGTTTGATGAAGGCCTAATGTTTGATGATAAGTGCTTTGTCAAGATATTAGAGATGGATGTGTCCACATCCTTGGTCCAATAGGTACATGATTCAATGGAAGCCTAATGGCCCAATATTTGATAAAACTTGAGCATGAAAGGTGTATGTCAAGAAATTGGAGGAATTCATGTTTCTCTCCCAAGCCCAATAGTCTGATACATAAGCAATGGCTCAATGCTCAAAAATTTATGCTTTTCCCTTATAGAGGGTCCATAAATATTAATGCATGGGCATCCAAAGGTTTGATAATGTTCAAAGTGATTATTTAAGGTTGTGATGGCCTAAATGTGTTCCTCCTCCATCTGCTCCATCAACTCGCATTAATGATGAATTGCTTGGTTACAAGAAATAAATGAAGATTATTTTCTTCAATATGGAGCACCAATTTTGAGTAGGATTCATCCCCAACCATAAATTTTAATGATGCTACAATACAAAAATTAGGGTTTGACATCCTATAGGTGTTAAATCATGATTATATATCATTTTTCAAAGAGTTTGGTTTGGCTATGATCTCTAAGAGTAAAAAAATAAAATTAGGGAAACCCTTAACATGAGTCTAATTCATTTGGTTCAAGTAAAAACCTATGGAATAAAAGGATATTATTATTATAATTAGTATTTGTAATAGAATGTCTCTATGATGGTATGTAAATCCAAGAGGATTTCTTAGTCGCAACTAAGGATTTTCCTTTGCCACTGTGAAGGAGGGGATTCACTACTCCCAATTCCCAAGATAAATAGGGTCTAAAAGGGATTGAATAGTCCTCGGTCACCTCGATGTACAAAGCCTAAGTGACGGAGGTACACAATGAAAGAGATTGAAAAAACATACTTGAAGGAGAGTCTCTGATATGCTTTTGGATGAAGGACTTCGAGAACCAAAATAGCAAATTACATAGGTCTCTAGAACAAGCCAACTAGCTCTGGGCCAAAGGACATCAACGTGAGACTCAAATGATAGTGTGATGCATTGTCATCTCATGGATGCATTGGTGTCTCATAAAGATAGAGAGTTAGAATTGTAAAGAAAAACTCAGAGTCTACTATCTACCCAGAATCTGGTCTGAATATTTTACTAAGTTGATAGAAAGCTAAAATGAAGGGAAATGACAACATAAAGAATACTTTATGAGTCTAGACTAAACCAATTGAAATGACAAATAAGGTAATATACCAACTCACAAAAGGTCTTGTGCTACAAATCCTCCCACGAAGCTCTACACGAACAACTTGCACACAAGGAAGATGAGGAAAAGTGTTGGGGCTATTTCGGGGCTTGCCTCAGGAAAACCCTCATTTTGGTGTTTACATCTCCACAGATAGCTAGATAGATAGAAAATAGACAAGATGTATAATAAAATAGATGAGACATGTGATAAAAACAAACCCCACTATGGAGGAGAACCAATATCATAAGATAAATAGACAAGACAAGTGTTTTAGAAAATAGACAAGACAAGATAGTGCAACAAGCAAGAATTACCAATAGTCCATGGATCCCTCTTGGCTTGATATATGATACATTGAATGCTTGCAAGAGAGCCTAGGCTATTGACAAGATGTGAATCTAGTAGAGCTTCACCATAAAGAAGAGATGTAGAAGAGAAGAGAGTGAGAGATCAAGTTAGAGAGAAAAACAATAAGAACGAATGAGAATGAAGGTGAAAGGGAGAGAGCTTTGTGAGATTGCATGGGTGGGAAGAGCCATTACACTCATGATTTTTCCATGATGACATGTGTCATGGGTAAATTTCATGAAATTCCCTCATTTAAACTCAAAAAGTTCAGGGATGCTAGTGCACTGCATGGACATCCACATGTGCAAGCATCCAACTCACAACTTTGCAAGAAATGAGGTGGCAGACTGCTAATGCTTCGTCATTGTCCCTTATGGAGTTGGAATCATGAAATTATGACTCATAAGGATCTTCCCATAAATACGGCTAGGAACCATAAATGCAACATGCTAAATGCACAAGTGTCAAATTACCACATGGTGCAATTTTACGACACTACATTTTTCCCCCACTTTAGTGAGCTGAATTTTTGAAGAAAAATTAACTACACTAAAGTAAAAAAGAAGAAATTTGTTGAAATTGATGATTGAACTCCACAACACCCAAAAATTAGCTGCAAGCAATTATCTTATCACAAAAGAAAGATCAAAGTAACTAATTTTCTATGCAACCAAGAGAGAAAAGATTGAATCCAAAAGAGCACTGATATGTGCAATGTATTAAATTGAATGGCTCTAAATTGAATTATTACAATGAATGTGTAAGTTTTATAAAAGCATGCAAAAGAAAACCCTAGATGAGGATTTGACTAGATAGTGACAAGTGTTCTAATCTCATGTAATGAGACAACTTGTCCTATATTTAATTAAAACTAATAATAGAAAAGTACTCCTAAGTTTAGCTTACTTGAACTAAAGTAATAAGGTACTTAATAATTAAATAATGATTAATTAATTATCAAGTGATTTTCCTGATTACTCCAACACCCCCTTAAGATCAATTTAGAGATAGAGAGAAGCTATAAACCCTAATGTAGAATGCAATGATGGATGCATGGATGGGTCCTGAATGATGCCTCCATCGATAGAGCTCAACAAGAAGCTATAGTACTAGACCTGAGGTTTTTTCAAATTTAGGTCAATTTGAAAATTGAAAGAGGCTACCACGACGAGAAGAATGCTTAAGAAAAAATTAGTGGTTCAGAAGAAAAATATGGTGAAGAGGTGAATATATGCCCCCTCCTATTTTTCCCCCAACTAGGTGGGGTTAAAATAAGAAGGTTGGAAGGACCACGTCCATTGAGAAAAATGGACCAAAAATGACCTATATATACCTAGGTGGGCCTCTAGAAGGGTCATTTTCACTATTCACAGAGAGGAGTTTGTTGACTTTTGTGAGAGAAAAGCTTGAAAAATGCCTCACAGATGAGATTACGTAGCCCCAAGGATCAAGCAGCTCTACAAAGTCATAGCCGAGGGAGGTGAGGTTGACGAGGTATGAGGAATCTAACCCCACTTTGTGTTTTTAGTGCATTTTTTTATCTTTTACTTTCTTGGAGTAGCCCAGGCTTCTGGTTGGCGCAGATGCATCCGATAGGCACGCTATTGTCTCAATAATGCATCAGTGTCCTTCGATCATACTGGAATCTTCTCTGTGCACTTTTCTCAGGTAACATTTAGCCTCAAACGATGGCGTGTCGCACAAATATCTATGCGGAACGCCTTCATCCCAAAGGATTACATAGAAAAGGTTTTTAGGTAAGATAGAAAATTTATTGCTTATGATGTAGATGGATCTGACATGAATTTTTTTTCTATTACAAGAGTGGCCAAAGATTAGAGAGCATGGGGGCGGACATGTTTTGACTATGATTCATGATTAGAGGGAGTGAATGCAACCAAATGATGGGGATCTACTATGACACATGGGCTTGTGGTGGGCCTACATGATGCTTGAGATGTGATATCATCTTCCCATGCTAATGGTGCTCATGGAGTGTTGCGACGCATGCACCTCTTCCTTCCATCTATTTTCAAGAGAGATGAATATCACATTGGAGGACATGTATTGGATCACCAAACTATGTATCTGCGAACAATGAGTGGCATATGACAAGGCGAGGACAACATGGGAGGCCTTAGAGAGCCAATAGTACTATGTTAGGTGGATAGAGCTGAGAGATACCACCAATCACATCTACATGTAGTGGTTGGAGTAGGGGCGAGTGGTCATTCCACTTATCTAGATGGGTGAGGCTCTCACCTGCACGAGGGCCTTGTCCATTAAATTTGAGAGATGGAAGAGCACCATGTTGTCTACACCTTGGGTTGGAGCATGCTTGCTCACCTATACCACAACCTTGGGCCTTACATCCATTATGATTTTTTTAGTTTTACTACCCGTACACTCCTATAAGTATGGTTGTTCACACATATCATGTGTGAGTTTTTTAGTTTTACTACTTGTACACTCCTATAAGTATGGTTGTTCACACATATCATGTGTACCCAACCAGTTGGGTTTCCTCAGGGCATAACACCTAGTACATCATGGCTCACAAGTACCCATTAGTTCGTGATTGGAGATATGGAGAGCTTAGTTTTTGGTGGCTACAGTTTGATTGTTTACTAGCATAGGATGCTAGATAGCACCCCTATATGAGGATGATCTGGCCCACTAATAGGCATCTAATTGTGCATATGCAACATAATCGACTCTTGGTGAAGTGATAATATCATATTATAGTTTTGTATTACTAGCATCAAGTCACTCGATAGTTCGAGCAGGTGCAGACAATCCCTCTAACTCCTCCCACATATGTCTAATCAGCGAGGAGCACCACCTAGGCATGTGATCATCATTGTTTAACCATTACTGACATTACTATTAGTGATGATGATTCGGATAATGAGGATCAACCTCTTGTCCTATCGATTTACAATGTCAGTGTCACCCATGGTTTTAGAGCATGGTGGGTGATAGTTGACCCAACCTCAATTTTCATGGCACATGCCCCATGGGAAATATTGGTGCATAGGGGTTAGGAGGAGAGGATCATGACAACAATGATAAAAGAGAGGTTGAGGCAACAATGGGTGAAGCAACAGAGAGGTCGAGACGACGACAAAGAGTATCACCACCTCCACTGATAGTTCTAGCCTCATCGACACCACCTTCAATAGTCATCATCCTTCCCATGGTGGCAATAGCATCAAGAGTAGGACCCAACGTTGCACCTCCACCTAACCTGCACTAGTAGGCTAGGGACCTAGGTACACGTGTGGTTTATGTTATTTCATTTTAGTGCTTTGTCATTTCTATTTATCTCATACATATGCAAATATTTTTATATGATTTGGTATTGATAACATCTAATTCTTTGTGGTTGAAGTTGGCATAAAAGAGTGGATTTCCTTCATTAAGAGTGTATTTATAAGGTTTCCCCAGTTGTGCCTATTTAGGGGAGTGTCTTGGATGCATACAAGCTAGTGTTAGTAGGGTGGCATGCCCATATTTTTGAGCATGTTTCACATCTAAGGACCACTTATGAGGAGGCATGTGTGGATATAGTACAAAGGGTCGCTAACCTCACCACTATGACCGAGTAGCGAGATATGTGTTCAATAGAGCTTTGCACTGCACTAGCCAAGTGAGACCAGGACGTGACATGGGTAGAGAGTGTTGAGAGAGCATGTGATGCCTTGTAGAGCCATCTTCATGACCTTCGTGGGTAGGCGATAATGGTAAGGATGACAATTGATCCCCAGGTGCAACAGCTTCAAGAGGAGTTGTGGCAGGCCCAACTTCGGGAGTGGCGGTCGAGCTATAAGGAGAGGTTTGAGGACTGTGATTGAGTATTTCAATGTCAAAATGACATTAGTCATGGTCTGTGACATCATTTCAACCTCCACCTCCACCATCGCCAACACCAGAGGGCTTAGGGAGCCATGCACTGGGGGGCTAGAGGCCCATTTTGCACATGCCAGATTTTGTACACAAATTATATTTTTTGTATAGCATTATTTAGATGTACATACACATACAAATATACAGTTAGCACATTTTGATATAGTGTTGTGATACATGTACATGACATTTATATATATATATATATGCAATTTTTTTATAGCATCATGGTGTTCTTTATGTGTACGTTTACTTTAATGTATCGTTATGTGATAGATTTATGTTTATGGATGTATGTTTAGATTAGATGCTATCATGATCTAATAAACACACATTGGATGTATGTTAATTAAATACAATGGTGATCTAATTGCCTAACCAAAAGACTTAATTAAGTATAATGCACAAATACATAGCATAATAAAACACATGTCTATAAAATTCTTAAATAAATCAATTAATTACATACACATGTTTACATCATAACAAAAAATGCAAAGATAATGCATTAATGAAGAAATGTCATAGCATAATGAACTACAATCCTTGAGGGACAAGTGTCATGCGTATTCCACATGGACATTATGCATAGTATCAACGAAGATGAATTGCATTGACTGGTTCTTTTAGAGGCATTCCATCCATAGAAGACAATCCATAGGCACTAGAACCATACACGAAGATGATTATGTAAGGGCCTAACCAATTAGGGATAAACTTTCGCTTTTGATTAGGTGGTGCATTTACATTCTTTTGATTCTCATAGAGAGAGAGATCACCTATCTTGAAAGCTTGAGAAAGAAAACCTTGATTATAATGTTTAGAAATAGATCGTTGGTAAGCTTGGAGGTGTTCGAGGTCCTAAAATCGATGCTCATCAAACAACTCAAACTAACACAAATGATCAACATGTTAAGTGTCATCATCAATCAACCTTTTAAGGGAAACTCACAAGGATGGAATTTCCAATTCTAAAGGCATGATAGCCTCGACACCATACATGAGGTTGTATAGGGTTGTGCCAGTAGCCATATGAACACTCATGTGATAGGGCCACAAGGTGTACATTAATTGAGTATGCCAGTGTTTACCATGTTTATTCCTTGTTTTCTAGAGAATCAACTTAACAATTTTACTAGACGCTTCAACTTGACCATTAGACTAAGGATAGTATGGTGTAGAAAATGATGTTGAATATGAAACTTTTCTAGGAATTGCTTCACCTCTTTGTTCTTAAATGAAGTACCATTGTTAGAAATAAGGGTGGAAGGAAATCTGAAATGTGCAATGATATTATTTAGAAGAAAGCTACATATTGCTTCAATGTTTGTGGATCAAAGTAGAATGGTTTCGACCCATTGCATAAAGTAATCAGTAGTGGTAATGATGAAGGTATGTCCTTTAGCAGAAGGAGGTGATATTTTACCAATAATATCTAACCCCTATTTTGCAAATGGCCAAGGAGAGGTATGATTTTGAAGCACTTGAGTTGGAGCCTGAATAAGATTACTATGGTGTTGACATTGCATACACTTCTTGACAAAGGAAAATGAATCTTATTTCATTATTTACCAAAAGTATCCCATGTGAATCAATTTACGTACCAAGGATTTACCACCAAAATTTCCACCCCCAAAGCTCGAATGAGCTTCTTGAAGGGCAAGGAGTATTTTTTCCTTAGTGATACACCAAAGAAGAAGGCCATTATAAGATTTTTGATAGAGAACATTGGATAGTATAATGTATCAGACTGAAAGTTTTCTTATCCGAGTGCAAGCATTCTTAGTCACATCATCGAGAAAATTTCCATTCTTTAGATAATTATAATTATGAGAATACCATTCCTTTGAGTCTACGTGAGCACACACTAGAACATCGGGTTCAAGTTGATCTGAGACAATAGAAGAGTGGAGAATGTAAACCACAAAGTTGTATTCTTCTATGACATTGTCTGAAGACACAAGGCTACACTCACCATTGCATTTGCATGTCGATTTTATCTCCTAGGAACACTACTATTGTAAAAGAAGAGAAATGATCAAGCAAGGATAAGGCTAAATATCAATACTGAGATAGCTTATTCTACTTAGCCTAATATGTTCTTATAATTTGATTTTCAATGAGTTGAGAATCACCATGAATGAGAAGATGTTTAATGTTTAAAGCCATTGTGGCTTGTAAGCCAACAATAAGGGCTTCATACTCAATGATGTTGCTAGTGCAATGAAATTCCAATCAAAAAGATAGAGGAATTGGATTTACTTTGGGTTAGACTAAAATTACAGTTGCCTCAAAGCCAACTTGACATCTTGATTCATCAAATTACATCTCCCATACAGGTTCATTGTCTATTACAAAAATATTTTCATCTGGAAATAAATTCAGATTAGGGAAGGAGTGAGATGAGGCAGCTTCTACCAATTGATTGACAACTTGACCTTTAATTTATTTCTAAGTTATAAACTTAATGTCAAACTTAGAGAGCAACATTACCCATTTTTTCAACCTTCCTGAAAGATCAATTTTAATAAACAGATGTTTAAGATCACTTTTCATAATGACATGGGTTGCAACATGGAGAAGATAATGTCACAAATTCTACATTGCAAAAATGAGAGAAAGGAATTTTTTCTCCATGGTCAAATAACGAGTTTCATAATGAGGTCCCCATGATGTTGACATTGCAAGCACCTTCAGACATAGTCATGAGCTTCTCTTTCCATCGTAGGCCAATAGTACCCAGTCCTTAACAGTTTCTTAGCCAAGGTCATACCACTCGAATGTAATCCACAAATGCCATCGTGTACCTCAATTAACGCATTCAAAGCTTCCTTAGGGTTAAGGAATTGTAACAAGGTTCCTTCGATACTCCTATGGTATAGGGTGTCACCTAAGATAACAAAATGGGATGACCTCTTGACAAATGTTCTTTTAGGGTTTGGGGTAATATCGACAAGGAGGACTCCTATTTTTAGGTAGGTGTATATGTCATGATACCAAGGATCACCAGAACCAACAATTTCACACATGAATTCATACTCTGGTACCTCAAAAGCTAGTACGAGAAGGTGCTCTACAAGGAATTCTTGCTCAGGGACGTTGCGTAGGATATCCAACAATGATCCGATTGTAGCCATGGAATCAACTACTCTGTTGTTTTCCCTTGGTATTTGCTCAGACGTGATGTCGATGAAGAATTCTTTGAGGCTTTTGACCAATTTCTTATATGGGGTGAGTTTTTCATCTTTTGTTTGGTATTCATCATTGACCTGGTTGATGATAAGTTGTGAGTCTCCATAGACTTTAAGTGCCATAATCTACCATTTTTCTACAATTCTAAGTCCTATGACAAGAGCCTCATACTCTGCAATGTTGTTTGTGCAAGGAAAAGACAACTTATATGATTTTGGTATGCAATCTCCCTGTGGTGTGATGAAGAAGACTCTCGCTCCCGACCCTTGTGTGTAGGATCCATCAAAATATACTTTCCAGTGATCTGTTGCACTTAGGTTGAAGATTGACTCATTAGGAAATTCTGATATCAACGGGTTCTTTGAATATATCGGTGCTTCTGCCAGCTGGTCTGCAATTACTTGTCCTTTAATGGCTTTTCGCTCTACATACTCAATATTGTGTTCTGTCAGGATCATGAACCATTTAGTTGTTCACCCTGTGAACGTTGCTTTAGAAAGAAGATACTTGAGAGGATTTATCTTGACAATGAGTTTTATCTGATGTCCCAACATATAGTCTATGAATTTTTGTGTGATGAACACAATTGCTAGGCAAGCCTTCTCAATGGATGTATAATTCAGCTCATGTCCTACCATGGTTCTACTAATGTAGTAAATAGCTCTCTTTCCCATTTTCATCATGTTGTGTTAAGAGAGCGCCAAGAGCTATTATTGTTGCTGATATATACAAGATCAAGGGATTGTTAGAAATTGGTGGTGTGAGCAAGTACTCCTTGATTTTATTAAACACCTAATCACATTTCTCGTCCCATTTGTATGCTACCCCCTTGTGGAGTAGATGAGAATATGGGATAGCCTTATCTTCTAACTATTCTATAAACTGACAAATGGATTGGATTCTTCCTTGCAAACCATGATGGGCGCCATGTAAGGAAACTATGCAGCCATAGAATGACAATTTCCACATAACCCAAATCTGAAAAACATGCAAGTAAAATACTCAACATCAACATGTAAGAGAATAGACAACATACCCATCAAAGATGACACAAGATATACCCTGGGAAAACCCTCATGAGGGAAAAACCTAGCCTCCAAAAGCATCCACACTCCATGTATTATTCAGCAATGAAAAACCCATTACAATACATCTGTAGAGACTCCATGAACACTTTTGAAGCACAAGCTATCCATGCATTCCATGTGACCAAGCATGAATCCACACATCCCATGCCATGCTTCAAACCCTCACACATGCACAAGCTCAACCTTGACCAACTTTTGATCCAACCCTAAACAACTACCCATGTGGTTGCTTTTATAGAAACAAGCTCCCACAAAACCACCAAGTGGTATTACATAAACCATGTGCCCAAAAATACTACATCATGTGACCCCACATTTAATATTGGGTACTTTATTATTTTATTATTCCCCCAATATTAAATAATTACATTTTACAATTATGTCCCAATGATACATACAACAAAGTGGTCCCAACATTATAACTCCTTGTGATGCACGTCCATCTAGAAACCCCTAGGCGCACCACACATAATAATAAATAAATAAAACATTACAAACATTATGCAAGGTGTACAACACCTAATTCTAACACGCCAAAATGTGAGCCAAATTTAGACCTCATGCCAACATGATCAACACACAAGAAAGTTAGTCAAATTAGCAAAGACACATTAAGCTCCCTATAAAATTCTTGATCACATTAAGATCAGAAAACATGATAATAAAATCACACAAAGAAAGCATACAGACATGTAAACCTATCTAAGATGGACCAAACCTCAATCCCATAGGGGGATTGGTGCTCCTTTGATGTGAAAAGAGAGTCATTTCTTAATCCCTTGTGATGAGCTTCCAAAATATGATGAACAAGCATTGAAAATGTGATGAAATACAAGATGAGTGATGAAGATGCAAGTGCCTATAGTGCAAATGCTAAGATTGTGGATGATTCTGGAGTAGAAGTGTCTTGTATTTGTTACTAATTTTTAGCTACCAGCTAAATTAGTAAAGTTTTATCAAACAGTTATTAAACTAGGATGAGAATTTTTTTTGACATTTGAGCAAATCAGATAAGAAAACCAAAAATTCAAATATTTATTAGGTACATGTTTCATGGCTAGTTCATCATGTTCAATATTTTAGCATGTGGTGTAAAATGGACTCCCACAAGGGTTGATCCCAACATGCTGCCCTCTCAGATTTAAAAGATGCAACAAATAATGGTCGCGTGTTTCAATCATATCTCAAAAATTACGATCTAGGTTTTTGTTATTTTTGGATATAATTTATAAAACAATGAAACAAAAAAACCCTTTAAATTTCTCACCGACCCAGTTCATATTGTTTGATAAATTTTCACCACTTATAAAGAAAAAAATAAATCCACTTTTTTAGGAGGATTGTAAAGCTCAAGGGGTAGTTCTACATTAGTTTTAAGGTCCCACATGGGTTGACCATCACTCAAGGGGAGTTTTGGACACTTAATCACTTAGTTTGCTCCAGTTTTGAGGTCTTTTTTGCATACTTTTCAAACTTGCACGACCAAAGATGATTCATCATGTATATTGGTGGAGTTGAGAGTTAAGTCTCAATATTATCATTTAATTTTAAAGTGAAAAACACTTCGCTTGTATCTTTTGCATGATTTTAAATAAGACAAAATATGTAATTAAATATTAAAGGTAATATTTTATTACCTTAATATTTACCATGCAATGTAAAAAAAAAAAAGAGCTCACATGATAAATATTAAAATAATCATATTGATTATCTTTAATATTTTATCGAATAAGTCATTTTTTCCCAAAAATCATGTAAAGAAAAAATGGAGCAAATGGTGAGACATAACTGCAATTTCACATCAACTTTGCAGTTCAAATATTTTGACTTCAATTATCTCCTCTTGGCTTTTTGAAGCCCTTTATTGTATATAGGAAAAAGACTTAGTCTTTTTTCCTTAGTTCTTGATTTTATTTGCCTTTGCACTTTGCAGACAGAGGTCTTGTGACTCAGATTTTTTATATAATTAATATTATGTAGTAGTTTTTTATAGGTTAATTTAGTTGTCATTTGCAAAGTTCCTTCAGAATATTCATTTGAATTCAGTGTTTACCTCTTCAATTTTTGGTGTTTTGTTTTTTCTAAATGATTTGATGCAAATTTATTGTGTTTTAAATCTGAAACCTTTAAATTTCTATCTTATTTCCTAGATGTATGTACACAAAAAATAATTTCTTCACAAGTCATAGATTGTGTTAAGTTTATTTCTTCTCTTGGGTTGTGAAACTCAGTTTTCCTTCATAAAGAACGATTAAACAAACCTTTTTGTAAAATATTTATGTGATAAAGGTGCTCAAATTAACTCTTTCAACAGACTTCTAAGAATATTAGTTGTGAAACATCCTGCATAGTAGTTATCATTAGGTGCATCACCACAGTTTAAATTTCAGTTATGCATTCAATTCAAGTCTTTCTTTCCTTTTCCATCAAAATTTCAATCCATCCTTAGAAAATCATATAGGAAGTCAGCCTATAATCTGGAGGTTAACCTTCAACATAGGGTACCCACAACCTGAATTTTTTTCCATGTTACACAAGATTGAAGAGTTTTTCAGCCTTGCATGCGAGTGCAAATTCCTGTGATAACAGTATTTATAGGTTTAAGGTTTGAAAGATGGAGAGATGAGATGAATGTGGGATTAAAATTTGGACCAATGGAATGATGCCACTTGTCAACATGCTAATGAGTCTTGTAGGAGATGTTCTCACACATGTGTGAGCACATATGGGTAGATGGAATGTGTAAGAGGAATGTTTGCCAAGTGGTGGCTTATGTAAGAGGAGGTGTAAGAGCCCTTAATGCAAAGGTGGCTCTAAAAAGAGGACATGTAAGAGCCTTTAATGCCAAGGTGGAGGACAAAAGTCCTTTGGGAGGGAAAAGTCAAGTGGGTGGAATATTCAAAGAATATGTCATTTTTGAATGAAAATAGGGTAATTAGTAAATCAAATAAATTGATTTACGTGTGTAACTTGACCAAGGTTGACTTACCCTAGGGTGGAGTTAAAAGCTAGAGGAATGGGGGATTAGTGTTAAGAGTTAATTAATTTATGATTAATTAATTTAGATGAATTAGTTGATTTATGACATTTGATTTAAATGTTTGAGTTTATTTAAATCAAATGAGGGGATGTTAGAACTTTAGGATATTAATTAAATAAAATTGATTTATTTAATTAAATGAAGAGCATTAGGATCAAATAAAATTGATTTATTTAATTAAAGGAAGAACATTAGGATTTGATGAAATAATCTGATAAAGTGTATTATCTAATTAAGGAGGAAATTTGGTGAATTTAATTAATTAAATAAATATTATTCAATTAATTGGTTAGTGTGGAAGTGATTAAAGAAGAATCGGTGCTAGTGAATCAAGTGCATGATATCGATTTGGATATTTTGAGTGTCTACAGATTCCATGGTGGGAGATGAAAATCCTAAAAGCTTGTCGGCATTAACATCGAAGACACACTTAAGAGGATTCAATCTCATCTTATAGATTCGAAGCCTTTCAAAGATAAGATGAAAATTTTCATCATGATCTTGATGAGTCATATACTTGGCCAAAATGTCATCCATGTAATCTTCTAGAATCTTGTGAATGAAATCATGAAAGATAAGAGTCATTTCCCATTGGTAAGTTGATCCTACATTCTTTAACTCGAATGACATGACTACATAGCATAAAGTACCCCAAGGGTTAGTGAAGGTTGTCTTATACTGATATTTTGGGTTAATACAAATCTAATTATAGCTCGAGAACCCATCCATAAAAGACAATAAGGAATAGCTTTGGTCAAGTCTACAATCATATCAGTATTAGGAAACAAAAAATCATCCTTAAGAGATGCCTTATTGAGATCATGAAAATAAATACAAATGCAAATACAACCATCAAGCTTGTTGGTAGCATTGATATTTGATATCCAAGGCGAATATCAATAGGATGGATAAAACCAGCTTTTAAAAGCTTCTCTATCTTAGTCTTGACTAATAATGCGACCTTGGGATTCATCTTTTAGAGCTTTTGTTTAATAGGCTTAGCATCAGGACATAAAATGATATTGTGAACCACCATGAACTCATCAATACCAGGCATTCCCTCATATGACCAAGTGAAAATATCATGAAAAGTATGTAACAAATCAGAATGTTGTTTAGATTCTTCTGAAGAAAGGCATTTTCCAATCTTTATTACCTTTTTCAGAAGACTTAGGATCCATGAGAACATCACTAGTATCCTCTTTCAGGAGAGTACTATGATTTTTAGGATAGGAAATAGGAACATTCATCACCCACATTAGAAAAAGGAGCTTTCTCATCAATGCTCATGATAAATTCTTCAAAGTATGCTCATTTCTTCAAGCAATATGAGAATCATCGTTTATGATGATAAGATGGTAGATGAGAGTAGAGACCTAAGAATTCTTCCAGTGCTTCCTTTGAAGAGAAAAAATCTAGAGGAACTTCATTAGAGTTTACTCTACTTTCAATCAACTCAGGATGAATTAGTTTGAGAGGCTCGACAAAAATCATGTTGACGCTCCACCATGGTTTCTACTTAGACTATTCATGAGAGAAAACAAGCCCCAAGTTATTCTTACGAGGCATACATTCTATAGGGACTTGAATTCCTTGCTCGTTATGTACCAACCCTTACATCCATAACTATATTTAGAAAAAAGGTTGAAACCAAGATTGTAACGTGTTTGTAACTCATGAGAAGGAGGAGGATCTACATAGAAAGCATCATTCTAGAAACAAATATTGTACTCTTTTATGTTGTCAAAATAATCCCTCTTGATGAGAATATAAACATTAGCCTCTTTAATAGAAGCATGATCATCTTCCTCAATAAGGGCATGCTCATTCTCTTTAGCAGGAGCATGATCATTTTCATCAATGGGAGGATTTCTTGATAAAGGTGTATGAGATAGTAGGAATGCTAAGATGGGTAGGATCAACTTTGTACTCTCCAATGAAATATTTGGTAAATTCCAAGGATCCCCAATCATCACCAAGGCATGCATTCGATTCAAAAGAAGTAGAAGGGGTAAACTTAGGATTCTCTACTTTGGGATGATCTTCTTTAGGGACATCTATCTTAGGAGTAGCCTTTAAGGAAAAAACTATCGAGGAGGATGTCAATGCATTAGAAGATAATGAAGGAATGCAATTTTGAAGAGTAGAAGCAATCAAGGCTTGATTGATAGCTACCATTTCACAAAGGTGTATAGAATCAGGGTCAACCTTGATCGTAATTACTTCGTTATTAGCAACAAATTTTATACAATGATGCAAAGTAGAAGTTATAGCCCCCAAAGAATGAATCCAAGGTCTTCCCAAGAGAATGATATACGGTAAAGGTCTTGAAATAACATAGACCAAGGTGGGTACGATAACAGGTCCCAACCTCAAAGGTAAGATTATCATGCCTAGGGCTTGTCGACCAACATTATCAAATCCATGAATGTACAAAGAAGAAGCAAGAGAAGAAGAATCAATTTTAATCTTGGGTAATAAATCAATGCTACATACATTGAGAGTCAAACCAGTGTCAACAAGAGCACACCTAATACCAATTTTATTAATATTAACTATAATCATCAGAGGATCTACTTCCTTGTGTACTTTTGAAGGTGGGAGTTCTTGTGGATAGAAAGTAATATTTGGTGAACCCGCACGAATATGAGCCATATTAGTTCATTAACATTCATCGACCTATAAGAAGGAAAGAGGATATTTTGCAAATATTCCTAAAGCATACCATGATAAATTAAAGTAGACTGAAGGAAATCCCATAGTGAGATCTTGGTAGAAGTAATGCAAAGTTGCTTGAAAAGATTATAATCACTAGGTGCTTTAGCTGCAGGTTTAGGTGCCAAAGGAAGATTGGGTTAAGAGGGTGGTAAAGAAGTAGGTTGATTCAAATTTTGTTGATTCCTCCTAGTGTTGTATGTATGAGCTACTTCCTTGTAAGAGGGAGTTGTAGCCTTTGAGAATCTCGTGTAAAGGTTCAATGAGCCAATAGTGATTGGGACCCCATGAATAGAATGAATTATTTTAGGAGATGGACTAGCCAAAGTCACATAAATCATAGGTCTCTTAGGCCTTTAAGGAGTAGCAAAGACTATAGTCTAAATGAAATCTTCAACTTGGAAAGATGAAGTAGACAGTTGTGATGAAGAAGTTTGTTCAAGAGATCCATAGATAGAAGGAGATGCCTCTAATAAATCATCCAGGGCATCATCCAAAATATCAAAATATTCTTTATAAAAAGCATTAAAATTTTGAAGAAAAAGATCCAACATGATTTCATCTTCACACTAGGTTCACCAAAATGTGAAGGAGGGGATTCGCTACTCCCAAGTCCCAAGACAAATAGGGTCTAAAAGGGAGTGAATAGCCCTCGTTCACCTTAATGTACAAAGCTCAAGTGACGGGGGTACAAGATGAAAGAGATTGAAAAAACATACTTGAAGGAGAGTCTCTGACATGATTTTGGATGGACTTTGAGGACCGAAAGAGCAGATTACACGTCTCGGGAACAAGTCGACTAGCTCTCAGCTAGCAAACATCGACACGGGACTTGAACGACATTGCGATGTGTTGTTGTCTTAGGGAAGCGTTGGCATCTCATATGGATAGAGAGTTAGACTTGTAAATAGAAACTCATGGATTTTTCCATCTATAGACAATTAAAAATATCTCGAATAATATTATGCACTCAAATCAGGTATACTAACATAATTTCGTCCTCAAACCCATCCTCTTTTCGCTTGATTGATTAAATTAGCCTAGCTATTTAATTAATTATGTCATTTTCATCTATTAATCTAATTAATATAATTGGGTTAATTCATCCCCTTTCATGCTAACATTTTGTCCTATTAAATTAAATACATCAAGTTATTTAATTTAAATCCCTAACTCTTCTTATTTAATTAAATAACCCTCATTTATATAATTAAATATCATATCACCTTTTCCTTTTTCATTAAATAATTTATTTAATGAATATCATGAAATCCCCCTAATTTACATAATTAAAACTTTGTTTTAATTATCAATTATTAATTAATCTAATTTCTCCCACTTGCAAGGGAATATTCCTCCCTTGCACATTCCTCCAAAAGGAATATTCCTTCCCCTTTTGCATATTAAAAATTTATTTTAATTTTCTAAATATCTAATTTCCCATGACCCATGAGAATATTCTGAGGAATATTCTCTCTTCACTCATTTGAAAAGAGGAATATTCTTCCTCATAACAAATTTACAAGAATTCTTGTGCAAGTTAACTTACATGACTTCTCATGCAAGTTTTGGAATATGTGTTTGTTTAGAAGAATATGAGCCCTCGATTCTTTCCTTGATCCATGTGATCATTGATTCTCATCCATTGATGAGAATCAATGATCCATGTTTCATCTTTCCTCCTTTTTTGGACCAATGATTAACCTTTTTAATCTTAACCCTTCATTTCCCATTCGTCCTCCTATAAATATATGGTCACTATTTGGAGACAAATGGATCAATCTTTTAAGAGAAAACTTGTGTTGTTAAAATCACCTTCACTTGCACTCATATTTAGCACTTATTTAGCATCCTTTTAGATTAAATTACTTGCATATTATCTTAGCTTCCATTAATGGCTTCCATGGTAACATAGATGCATTCATTTAGCTTATTTGGTAATTAGGGTTTCAATATTTTTAGCTTAAATTGCATTTAGATTAGCTTTGCATACACCCATATCGATCATCTTAGCATAGATCATGTTAAAATAGCTCCCATCATGGTAAAATAGCTTTTAATCATGTTTTATCACACATCTTTCATCGGTTTTGTTGATTCTCTTCAATAGAATCAATTGAAACAGGCTCATTATCCACGAGATTGGGAAAGGGTCGCCATTTCATATCAATGTGACACCACTCCCCCAATAGGATAAGTTTCAATGGATTAGAATAGGTGTTTTTAAAGATTTCATAGTTTAATATGTTAAGTTTTAATGGATTATTAGTCTAGTTTTTATTGAATGATCTTATTGGACTAATGTTTAGTGGCTCAATTATGCTTGAAATCCTCATAGATGAAGTGCAGTTGTCCTATACTAAGTCATTGGTCACATTTTGGTGCTAGGAGGGCACAAACTAATCAATCTGATAATTTTTTCTCTAAATATCCATTTTCCTTGTGTTTACAGGTACAACAACGCTATTGATTATCCATCGACATATTTGATGACGTGTTTCTCTACAACGACACACCTGTGATTTCAGTTTATCAATGCATAATTAAAATAGTGATGCATAATTAATTTCATCACCGCATTTTAATATAGTGATGCTAAACTCATTTTTTAACGTAGAATGAATTTTTCTTTAGCGACGCAATTGATATGGCAACACAATTGACCTCCCTATTTACTGGAAAGGGCTGCTACTAATTTTTCAATATAGTGACACATATCCTATACAATGATGCTATTGATGAATTTCAGTGATGCAATCAATTTTAGCATCACGAATTACTGGTAAACAGAACAAATTTTTTTTTTTTGACATGTGTTTGAATTTTCTGGTTTTATCTGATCACTAATATGTCTCTAACTTCTTGTCTTGGTTTTTTAGACTAACAGGTTTTGCAAGTTTGGACGATAAAATTCGAAGTGAAGGAGCATTTTGTCATTAATTGTATAATTGTAAAAAGTTTTTTGAAGCTCATGGGGCAATTATAACCCATTTATAATGCTTTATTTCACATTTTAGGACCAAACTAGATTTCTTTTGGGCTTAAAATGAACGTTCAAATTGGTTATAACTGAACCCTCACATCATTATGCTTGTTGATTTAAAATTGAACAATACAATCTAACACTTCAATTGGTGCTTAAAATGAACTCACTTTGCTATGATGGATTAAAATGAACATGTGTTTGATTTGTTTATGTATTCTTATTGTGTGTATCCAATCCCCTTATGCTTTGTGTGATCTTGAGTGAAGAGAAACACACAAGTCTACTTTTTTGCTTGGAAGTGCCTATCCTCTCCTCTCGTGCCTATTGGAAATCTTGGGTGATGAAAATAATTTTACACTTCAAACATGTGTTACCTTTAAAGGGCATGCCTCCCAACTTGTGAGAGGGAACGACCCAAGCCATTCTTTCTATCTGGCTCGCTATATAAATAATTTGGAGTGAAGAAAGTCACTAACCAACTGGTTGTGGTTGTCCCATACTGACGAATGTCTCCCTTAGTATCCTTGTGATGTGTTAAAACCCTTAGATATTTCTAAGGGTTGGGAGGACTCTTAATTGAGTGAATCGCCGCATGTATGGCACCAGTCTATCTCAGATATGGTCATTAAAAACCTTGTTGTACTGGCTAACCAAGTCTAATTTTGAAATGTATTTCAAGGTAGTGTATGGGAGTAGCACTGCAACCAAAAGCTAGTTACCATGTCCATTGTCTTATTGAGGCAATAAAGCAAATGGGGAAGGGAATCCTTTGCTTGGTGTGTCAAGATGTTACATTTCTTTGACATAGCCTATTTTTCCATTTCATCTTCACAAATTAATCATCTCTTCTGATGATGGTAAGCCTACTAATAAATAAGTACCCGCTCTATCTAGGATTGTAAATGCTTGTGAGTCAATTTAACACTTGCTTGGTTCCAAAACAATTGAAAACAAACATCAAAAATTCTTTTCAAAATTTCAAACCCTTTGGTCTAAGTATGGATACCCTTTGACAAAACCTTGATATTGATGCTTTGCCTAAGGATTTATTCTTAGAGACTTCTAAATATTTTGGTTTACATCTCAATCCATACTTCCTAAAGTTAACCTAGGTAACTATGCCCTTAACTTCATCCTTTTCACAAAATGGACTTTGTGAGATGAATGATGTTTTTGACATAGACATTTAGTTTGAAACTTAATCAAGATGAAGTGTTTTTGGTAAAAAGAAACTCATTAAGCCAAATAAATTGATAAATTGAACCCCACATGACCATTTGGTGTCTAATCGCTCTGATTAAACAACCCAACCTTACGCCCACTATCATTCAACCAAACTTTGAACTCATTGAAGGAGAACAAATCGATATAATTATTAGTTTAAGAAGCATTACTTTTGAAACAAAGGAAACACCAACCCAGTGGAGAAATGCAACATACATCATAGACAAAGAAGAGGAACAAGCTGATATTGTGGATGGAAGGCCCATATTACCACCCCCTGTGTGGCAATAAATATCCTCTTTTTTATGATCTTGTAATTCTCTAAATGATCTTATGCAAAATCAAAATACCCAAGAGAAGGTCCACATGTCATCACTTCAAACTTAGACATCATAGTCCAAAAGCTATCAAACAACACATTGCAACACTCTACCAAAATAGGAATAGGTTGGTAAGGAATTTTTATAGATGTATTTCAATGAATGATCTAGACATGTATGCCCAATATGAACCTCTCATTTAAGTCAAACATTGGTCTTTTTCACAATCTTAGGCTTGTCTTAAGTGATCTCACACAAAATCAAAATCCCTGAGAAGGTCTACATGCCGCTATTTCAAACTTATACATGTCATAGTTCAAAGTATATTGGAAAATGTATCTTAAGGCTATACCAGAACCGAGATAAATCACTAAGGAGACATTCTCTACGCTATTTCATGAATGAACCAAATCTACACATTTCACAAGAACTTCTCCTTGATCATAGCATTTAAAAACCTTAGAGGTCTAGCATGTTTCTCCTCACCTTGGTATTTGAAAACAAAGGTTCACTCTAATTCAACATTGGGTCAAACACCTTCATCCACCCATTCATCAAAATTCACACTTCACTTCACCAAACTTTGAAAAAAAATTGAACACACCAACACTTTTTTGACTTAGTCATCTATCAACCCAAATCCTAAGTTAGCTATTTTGTATGTGAAATGAATTATTTTCCATGCACTTAGTTAAGTCAATTATCATCTTTGAACTCATTTATCTTGAAGGTCACAAGTCTACCCAAAAGATTCAAAAGTTCATAAACATCCTTTATCCAAACATCAAAACATCAAACTTAAGTCAAAAGTGTTTTCCCAAAACATTTGCAAAGATCACTCCCCATATCATCCATCTTTTCATCTACCACTACCATCATTGCTCCAAAAATACTTAGAACATCCCTTCTACCTAGATTTGAGTCAACTAGAGAGTTTAAACATTACAAATCTCAACACAAATCTCCCATAGGTGACCCAAAATTTATGGTAAAGACAAGATTACAACACAAGAGAATCATGGAGAAAACCAAAGTCACATTCACCTCAAGTGATCCCAATCCTCAAAAATTTGATCCAAGAATTTAAGTTACCCCATCACAACAACCTTCATCTCCATTAGGTCCATATGAGATAGAAGATGTTATGAACAAACCATTTGGACTTACTAGGAAGGAAATCATGGAACATAAAGCCTTAGAAAACTTAGCTCCAATTTCTCCATCTTTTGTTGCACAATCTTTGGCTTCATCCGCTATTCAAACAACTCCATCACTAGGGTTAAATCAAACACCAACTCCTAGTATTACAACTAGTCTTGCTAAGGACTTTTCCATACTCTTCCATTTGAAAGCAACACACTTGTGGGTACCCTCAACACCAATCCTCCTCAAACTACCACTTGGACACCAACATTTGGCGCTCCCCCCGTTCCTAAGAATCCTCTACATCAACATAAACCACTTACACTTCATGATTCCACAACAACCTCAACATATCGAGGGTATCCATCTTCGTCCATCCCCAAAAGTACCACAAGTGTTCCCAACATCACGCAAGGAAGTATAGAACAATTGTCTCAAATGGACCCAAAAGGGAAAGTTAATCCCCTTTCACAAAATCAACCTTCAACACAATATGGGACATCTTTATCAAATCCCCCAATTGGTTCATCTATACCATTAGTTTCACAAAACACGTCCATCCCATCCATCATCAATACAACTCAAAACAACCCCTTGGTCATGAACCCCATCAACCAAGGCAATACCTTGACCACATCCCAAACACAAGGAAATCCCCAAAACATCGATCAAGGGAATCCTTTCAATCAATGGACTCAAGGTCTTAATGTACCATTACCGTCACAATCCTGATGGTATCATCATCATCTTTCTCCATGGTCCCCCTCGCCATGAAAAATCAAATGGGACCTCAAACTTGCATTCCTCCACCCCAATCCACCATCTTGCAAGGAATGTTAAACCAAGGCAACCCCCAACCTCTCATCAACAACCCATAACCCACACAAAACATCAACCCATCGTAGATGTCCCAACCACTAATTGATCCTACATTCAAGCACATGCCTTAGCTTTACAACAAGCATAATAGGCTTATCAACAAGTTGTCCAACAACAATAACAACAACAAGTAACCCAAGCAACACAACAACAACAACAAAAACAAGTAGCCTTAGCAACACAACAAGCAGCCCTAGTAACACAACAACAGTAACAACAACAACAAGAAGCCTTAGCAGCACAACAATAGCAGCAACAACAAGTAGCCTTAGCAACACAACAAGCAGCCCTAGTAGCACAGCAACAACAACAAACAACCCTAGCAACACAACAACAACAACAAAGAAGCAACCTTAGCAACACAACAACATCAACAAGCAACCTTAGCAACACAACAACAACAAGAAGCTCAACAAGCAGCCTTAGCAACACAACAACAACAATAAACACAACAACAACAACAAGAAGCTCAACAAGTAGCCTTAGTAGCACAACAACAAGCCCTTGTGTCCCAACAACAACAACAAGCCTTACTATCTCAACAGTATGCCCAACAACAACAAGGTTCCTACTATAATCCTCAACATAACATTGTCAATACAAACACACTAGGAACATATACGCCTCCACCACAATCACCTTCACAATATCTTACACCACCATACACACCATACAACACCTCATCATATCAGAATCCCATGTACACTTCATCCACCATCCCACAATACACACCATATGTTCCTCCACCAACCCCAAAAGATGATATGACATCGCAACTCAAGGCATTATCACAAGAAATGGAGGATATGAGAATGAGAAAAATGAAGAAACCCCATACATAGAACCTATTCCCATATCCATTTGATCGAAACATCACAATGATATCATTCCCTCCTAGTTTTGAAGTACCCAAGTTTGACAAATACAAAGGGAGGGGAAGTCTTGTAGACCATGTCAAATACTTTAACTCCATGTGCATGGAGGTTGCCTACAACGAGTCCTATTTGATGCACCTCTTTCCACAAAGCTTGACAGGATGAGCCATTGACTAATTTTCTCAGTTACCTCCAAGAATCAAAACCTTCCAAGAAATCATTGATAAATTCATATATCACTTCTCCTTTAATCTTGACATGGATGTAAGCCTAGAATAATTGTACACTCTCAAACAAAACAAAGGAGAATCTTTCGCCAATTTCTTGCAATGGTGGATACAAAGAGCTCATAAGAGCAAGTGGCCCATTCCTGATGAACAATAAGTGGGGATTATCATATAAAATTTAGATCTAGATCTATCCTTCCACTTAAGGATGTAATGCATTACCTCTTATGATGAGCTTGTCCCTAGAGCCCTTAACATTGAGAGAGCTCTAATCTCATAGGGAAATACTCAAGCCTACAAATCCAATCGCTCATCAACTAGTTCAAAAGACAAGCCTCGTGTCTAGGCTAAGAACAAGACAGTAAATAATGATGGCGTCGTAGATGCTAAGCTAATCCTAAGTGCTCCTAGGTTGAACAACAATCAAATAGCTAACATTCAACTGATTGTACAACAAACAATATCACCACAAAAAAATCAGATCAACAACACTGAAACTCAATAGAGATGAACTCCCAACAAGAACAACTAGCTGAAACACAAATACACACAGTTGTTGAAACCTATTGCAACCATCATGAAAAATTTGGTAGAGTGAAACTTAATAACGTTTCCCAAATTTAAAAACTACCAGGAACCCCAAGATAAACCATCGTGGTACAATGAAAAATATCTTTGTGACTTTCACAAAATCAAGGGACACAAGACAAGAAATTGCATGAGACTCAAAAATGTAATCCAAGATCTTATCGAGAATGGAGACATATCTCTTGAAGTACCAACTAGTAACCAAGATATCAAGATATAAAAGAACCCCATATCAAATCATAGCAAAGGGAACAACACTAGGAAAACTAAAGATTACACAAACGTGCATCATACCTATTCCAATGTGGTCACTTCTTGTGATAGTGTCATCACTATTGTCACCATCAAAGGGCTTAGTGCAGAGTGTGGAGTCACTAGATGACATGGAAAATTCACCATCCAAGGAGTCCCATCTCAATCTAGGGCACAATCTACTTTTCCAACATCAAATCCTAACAAATACAATCTCATAGACCAACTTAAGAAGACCCCTACACAAATTTCTACCTTAGAACTATTGAGGCTATCCCCCACACATAGGGAAATCTTAGAGAAAGCTCTTTCTGCATTGTCTGTCCCTAATGATCTAGATATAGAGAAATTTCAAGCTATGGTAGGGCATATCACTAATCATCTCCTCACCTTCTCAGAGCAATACCTACCATCACAACCATCTCATAATCGTGCTTTGCACCTTGAGGTCATTATTCATAAGAACAAGGTTAAAAGAGTCTTAATAGATGGAGGTGTTGGTCTAAACATTTGCACCCTTCAGTTGATCAAGAACCTAGGCTATTTAGAGGACACCATTAATGAAACAAAGAGTACCACCGTCAGAGCATATGATGATCAAGAGTGGGTATCACAAGGCATCACCACACTACCCATCTAAGTGGGACCTGTCATTATGAAAAATACATGCCAAGTGTTAGACCTTGATCTCCCCTACAACATTCTGCTTGGCCGACCATGGATCCATGCCCTAAAAGCTATAGCTTTGACCTATCACCAATGTGTAAAATTTCCTTTTGAGGGTAGAGAAGTTACCATCCATGGAAATCCTAAGACTTTTTACTATTGCAAGAACCTTGAGGCCAAGTTTTACAAGATACCCCAAATCCCTAAAAATGATGAAGGGCCTACACCATGCTTCTCATTTTTTGACCCATCATCCCTTGCATTGACCTCAAAAGCAAAAACACCTATTGTACAGAACATTTTCAACATCAAAACTTTGATCAAAGATGATGGTTGTGGAAATTATAAGCTAACAAAGGATACTTTTGTGTTGGGGGAGCTACCTCTTTCTCCCAAATCTCATGGTAAACCCACACCTAGCAACAATGTCCCTGAAACAATAAATATGGCAGCTACTACCTTCACCAAGTGGGGGGATTTGAACAAAGAAGATGTCAATGAGGAGGATATCTCTAAACTGATATATTAAGATGAACTACCCATCACTGCTCTTCCCATGAAAGATGACAACAAAGGCTTGCAACTAATGAAGAGTTGGGGATACAACAAGAATGATAAATTGGAACAAAATGACAGCGGTTTGCTAGAACCTATCATTCTTGAGAGACATCCAAAGAATCTAGGCCTAGGATGTACTACTAGAAAAGTTACCCTTATTAGCAAAGGTACTTCCGCTAAAAGGGCTGACACTTCCTCTTGGTTACCAACATCATGTGATACAACCCTAGATGACTTCCCCCTTGATGTTGCTAACCTATTTGAGAATAAATCCCTCTTCATGATATCCACAACATCCTTCACCCCAAACAATCAATAGATTGAACTAAGCCTAGTATACCCACAACTCATTGACTGGGACCAACAAGGACCACCGATTCTAGATTTATTCAAAAATGATGAAGCAATCTCATAATTCATGGGATTTCGCAATAACTTACCATGGGAAAATCACAAGGCTGGTTTTGATATAGAGTTAGACATAAGGGCATACTACGGGATGATGACTGAATCCTTTAGTCACAAAATTGATAACATGCAACTAACATGTAGATCTTTGAGTGAAAACCACATTGTGGCACTTTTTGATCTTAAAAGAGTAAAAAGAAAGGATGCATATGAGGGTGAAAACCTCTTTGAGGTGCCCAAGGATGAGGGATTCAATCTCCCCCTTAGTGCAATGCATCCAAAAAAATTAGTAGTGTTGGAAAAAAAGGCAACCCTAGTCAATGTAGGAACAAAAGAAGCACCCAAGATCACTTTCTATGTTGAATCCTTGTTGGATGAAGAACAAAAAAACATAGCAACATTCATTAAAGAGCGAAGGGATAACTTTGCATGGTCATACACAGATATGCCAGGGCTCAATCTAGAAGTGGTTGTGCATCATTTAGTAATCTCTCCTGAAGCTAAACCTGTGAAGCAAAAATTAAGGAAAATGCACCCTCAGATAGCACTCTTGGTGAAACTTGAGTTACAAAAGCTTCTTGGAGTTGGATTCATTTGATCAATAGAATATTCTAAGTGGGTTTCAAACTTGGTACCAGTCTCCAAACCCACTAGGAGCATTAGAATATGCACATATTTCAAAGAATTGAACAAGGCATGCCAAAAGGATGATTTCCATCTTCCTAGTTCATCAACATCATCATAAACTTAACAGTTGCGAATAAAATTCTATCACTCATGGATGGTTTTTCAGGCTATAATCAAATCATGATCACTAAGGAGGATCATCATAAAACTGCATTCACTTGTCCATGGGGGTCATATTGTTGGAACATGATGCAATTTGGGTTGAAGAATGCAGGAGCAACCTATCAAAGAGCAATAACCCTCATCTTTCATGACATGATCCACAAAATAGTCAAAGAAAAGAAGTGAGCACATAGGAGTACTGGGACCCATCTTTGATAGACTTCAAGAGTATAAGGTGTGGCTAAACCCAAAAAAGTGTGTCTTTGGGGTTACATCAAGAAAGATTCTTGGCTATATCATATCACAAAGAGGGATAAAAATTGATCCAAAAAAAGTAAAAACCATCTTATACATGGAACCACTACAAATATTGAAGCTGATGAGAGGGTTACAAGGAAGGTTGTAGTCCATCGAAAGGTTCATAATGCAACTATCAAACAAAATTCACCCTTTCTCACATCTTCTCCATAAAGGAATAACTTACAAGTGCGATGAGAAGTGTGATAAATATTTCCAATAGATAAAGGACTACTTATTAACACCTTCAGTGCTCATGCCATCAATACCAAACAAACCATTGGTCCTGTATATCTCAACAACATCAACAACACTAGGTGCTCTTCTAGCACAACATGATGAAAACAAAAAGGAAAGAGCCATCTATTACATCAAAAAGACCTTGGTGGGATATGAAATTAACTATTCATCCATTGAGAAAGCATACTTAGCAGTGGTTTTTGTCTCACAAAAATTCACACACTACATGTTGTCCCATCAAATTAAGCTTATTGCAAAGATCAACCCATTGAAATACCTATTATCCAAAGCAACTCTCATAGGGTGAATGGCCAAATGGGTAATGATCTTGACTAAATTTGACATAGAGTATGTGGAGCACAAGGAAATCAGAGGACAAGTGATCACAAACCAACTGGCAGATGCACCTATCTATGCAAAGAATCCATTGATATCTAAATTCCTTGATGAATTAGTGTTCCTTGTCAATGCAACAAATCAATGGAAAATGTACTTTGATGGATCATTCACCCAACATGGATCAAGAGAAGGTATTCACTTTATCACCCCTCAAGGTGATTGCATTCCAAAGTCATACTAGCTATCATTTCTGTGTAATAACAACATTGCTAAGTATGAAGCCCTAATGACAAGTCTAATGATAGTAGTTCAATGGCAAATACAAGAGTTGAAAGTCTATAGAGTCTCATGCTAATTATCAACCAAGTCAATTATGACTACCAAACTAAGGATGACAAGCTTACTCCTTACAAGAAGATGGTAGAAAGTCTCAAGGACCTTTTCATAGATATAACTTTTGAGTAGATTCCTTGCATGAACAACCGAACAGTAGATGTTATGGAAACAATTAGATCACTGTTAGACATGCCACACAACATCCTTCAATATGAATTCTTGGTAGAGCAACTTCTCGTACCAACTTTCAAAATCCCATAATTTGTATTTGCATGTGTCATCATTGGTCCTAGATCCCCGTGTACCATGAAATATTCACCTACCTAAGCAGAGGAACCCTCCTATCCAATATCACCTCCAACCTTAAAAAGACCTTTATTAAGAAGGCATCCTGATTCATGATCCTAGGTGATACCCTTTACCTTCAAAGCATCGAGGGGACATTACTACGATGTCTCAACCAAGACGAAGCCTTGACCGCTTTAAGAGAATTACACGATGGCATATGTGGTTCCCATTCCAGTGGTATGACTTTAGCTAAGAAACTATTGAGGATAGGGTACTACTGTCCAACCATGGAAAGAGAATCCCATCAGTATGTGCAGAAGTGTGTCCAGTGTCAACAAAATGGAGATCTTATTCATGCTCCAGCTCAGGAGTTACAACCAATAGTCACTCCATGGCCTTTCTTGCAGTGGGGGCTTGACCTCATTGGGAAAATTACTCCAACCTCGTCTAATGGCCACAAGTACATCATAATAGTCACTAAGTACTTTACCAAGTGGGTCGAAGCCATTCCTATGACTTACGTAATAGGGAACCAAATTCATAAGTTCATCTTGAATTATCTTATCTTTTGTTATGATGTTTCACAAGCCCTTATCTCAAACAACATAATTCCCTTCAAGAATCAGGATGTGAAAGAGCTATGTCAAAAATTTAACATCCATCATCGATTCTCTGCCCCGTATTACCCCTAGGGCAATGGTCAAACTAAGGCTACAAACAAGACCATTCTAAAAATCCTAAAGAAAATAGTCAATGAAGCTATCTGTGATTGGAACCTGTAGTTGAATCCCACCCTATGGGCATATTGAACCAATATCCACATGCCTACAGGTGCAACCCCATTCTCCTTGGTCTATGGATTAGAAGCCATTTTTCCTATTAAGGTTGAGCTTCCATCACTGTTAGTTTCACTACAGAATCTGATCACTGATGAAGAGTATAGATTATCTTGGCTAAATGAGCTAGAATTCTTGGATGAGCGTCATCTTGATGCCCTTAATCACTTGCAAGTATATCAAAACCGATTGAAATAGAGCTATAACAATAAGATCAAGAGTCAGTCTTTCTATATAGGGGATCTTGTTCTCAAGAAAAATAAAAAAAATCTTTCAGACCAGGATAGTAAAGTTTGATCCTAACTGGTTAGGCCCCTTTGTCATCACAAAAAGCTATGGATCAAGAGCATATCAATTGTCAATTCCTAAAGGTGAACCCTTACAGGAACAACCAATATTTTGTATCTTAAAAAAAATTATGCCTAGGTTTGAAGGGTGTAAATTTGAAAATATAAAAAATTAAAAAATAATCAAAAATTATAAAAATAAGAAAAAAGATTGAAAAAGTAAAGAAAAATAATCGTCCTCTAGTGAAAACCACTTCGCTGGCGCTTTGGGCAAGTACCTTGGTGAAAAAATGGCAAATAGGTGCCTCGCATAAATAAAGCACCTCCATCTACCTTTGACTCTTTATCCTATCATTCTTGGAATCACATCCATCCATTGCATCATTCATCCTATTTATTCCATTACCCATCTGCGTCTATATCATAGCTTGATATTGTGAAGTGTCATATCCCCTTTAGTACTACTTGGAATATTCCTAAGGCTATTTTTTCCAGCCTATATCGAGGTAGTCTATTGCATCATGTTGAGGGAAATTCATTCTAGATCATATTGGTTTCTTGTATATCTTAAGGTTATTGGAAATCTCATTGAAAACACCAAAAAAAATCATAAAATGTTCATCAGAAAATCCAAAAACATCAAAATCTTGTATAGCCAAAAATCTAAAATCTTGTACAGCTAAAATCCAAAAACATTCAAAAAATTATAAAGTCAAAAATCCAAAAACATCCAAAACATATTAAAATCCCTAAAAAGGTCAAACATCAAAAATCAAAAAATAGTACCATGTCGAACTACGAGTCTCTGAGCTTGAATGTAGGCAAGGCCATCATTGATGTGCCCTCGAGACACCCTAGGTCAGTCCTTTAGGAGTCTGTCATAATAAACTAGCATTCCATCTTTTTCATATATCATCAATAATAAGTCAAGTCAGTCAAACTATGTGGTCTCTGTGTGTATAACGTAGGCAATGCTCATCTTTGATAAGCCCCCGAGGCCCCTAGGATAGTCTTTTAGGTTAGGTTCTTGGTCGAATATCTCAAAAAACCCCTAAACATTTGAATACTCATAAAACCCTAAACATTTAGAAAACTCATAAAACACAAAAACATTTGAAAACTCATAAAACCCTAAACATTCAGAAAACTCATAAAACGTAAAAACATTTGAAAATTGAAAAGCCCCCAAAAATTAGAAAATAATCAAAAAGACAAAAGCCTCAAATAATTGAAAACCAAAACATTCACATAAACTTTCAAAAATACCTAAAACATCCTCAAAACATTTTCAAAAATACCAAAAACATTGAAATATTCCAGAAAATCCAAAACTATCCATCCCATGTCGCCTTCACCCACAATTTAAACCTTCATCCATAATAAATCAATCGTCACCTTCAACCTTTGGAAAAACAAATAGAAAGCAAATATTGTGAGTTGTAAAGTAGGGACCTAAGTGTCAAAATCTAAAGTCTAGGTCATAGGTAAATGAGTCAGTGGAGTTTGTATCAATGACTTATCACAAACCTCATCCTAATTAAACTATTTGATAACATGTCCTAGGGTGCATCCTTCTTGCGATGGACATCAACATCAAAAATCACCTTAGCTAAGTTAAACTGGAAAGAGATATAGCTAACACTGATTGTTTGTATTTGATATTTTCTTCTGATTTATCTAAATGACCCATTCTGAGGACCTCTCAATGATGTCACAATGATTTAGAGAGAAAGGAATGGGGCATCGATCATTATCTTTCATTTGTTGTGCTTGTGGGTATTCTTGTAAAATAATCTTGGTGCATACTTGCTTAGTTGTGTGTAAGTTGGTTGTTTGGAGTAGATTGTTGACTATTATGTATGCTTTGGTCCAAGATATTCTAAACTTCTAAACTACATTCCAACAAGGTTTTCGTATGTCAAGATGTGAACAAGAAATATCCTATTTGTTTCCAAAGTCAAAGCCCAATACACTAGATACAACACCATCCTCGTTATTAATACCTTGATGCATCATGTCTATGTGTTATATCAAAAATAAGGAATGGAAAGAAATCCCAATCCCAAGATATGAGTAGATCATCATCATCATCATCTCTCATCACTGTATCTAATAAAGTCTTGGTGGATCATAGAATTCTTGGAATTTTTTAATCAATCATCAAAATCAATGGTCAAATCACTCATTTTATTCTTCTATCTTCTTTCCACGCTAACTTGGTATCATGAAATTCAACAAAAAACATCATCAATGCATCCATCCTACATCCAAAAATCATCAACATGCATACATCTTGCATCATCACAATATATCATAATACAAAAAAACATATTTCACTGCAATATCATTATCATTTAAGTTGTGATGAAAAATATAGATTTTTTATTCTAAGCATCTTAAATTGTTGCATTATCATATCATAAACATATGTTGCATTATCATAACATAAGTACAAACATCTGCATAAGCATGCATATCATGAACATTCATATACATCCATATGCATACATCATCATCTCATAAATTACATAGAAATGTACACAAAAAGAAATGCATCCATATCATTTGCATAAACATAACATTTGCATATCATAACATCCATCCCATAACATGTCATAAAAAGATACTGAAAAAGAAGTGCACCCATCCATTGCATTGCATTACATCCATCGCATAACATCACATATACATCACATCTCATAACATCACATATACATCACATCATAGATCATCATCACATATTGCATAAACATAAATATCGCATCATATTCATCCATACATTCATAAAGCATGAAATAAAGAGCGCATCACAGGGAATTTGGACCATCTCGTATATATATCAAAAAATGGTGATTGTCATGGTACAATACCTGAATCAGTGTATGTATATCAATCAAAATTATAATATCCACGAGGCTATCCAAAAGGAGCCTATGAATGTGTATCTGTATAAATAATCGGGTGAACAATTAAAAAGTGTACATAGGCAGGCTAGCCCTAGTAGCTACTCGTCTCACCCCTAAGTAATGGTTGATCCTTAGCTCTAGGTGGTGCTCCTCTCAACTATGAAAATCTAGGCTATCTCATCACCTGAGGAACATCCCTATGGTAATGCATGCAATAGTATGTAGCCTCGATAACTCTCTCTTTACATAACTGAGAGAATATAGTCCATCCCTATGAAGTGGTTGTCACTGCCTCCAACTGATGTCTCCGCCCAATCTCCTAAGATAGTTGTAGGTCCAATTGTTACTGCAACTGAACCTCATGATCCCTCTAGACAGTCAAGTCCTATACCTGCTACTGCAGCTAGGCCCTCTCTGCCTATAACTAGTCTCTCTCAGTAGTGAGAGCCTGAATCTATGCCCTCAACTGAGCATCTAGATGTCCTAGTGGAGGAGGAGGCAGTGTTGCCCCCGGAACCTATCCATCATGTTTCCCTAGCTGATGCCTTGGGTCTTAATGACCCTGATCCTACTACTACTGTTGGTGCCCATCACCTGACACCTATGCCTGATCCTATCCCTAGCCTTGGCCCCCATCCCTACCTTCATCTTGGTCACCATATCAACCTCGACCTCTACCTCATCCTCTACCTTTGCCTCTACCTCTGAGGTATGCCCCCACTAGATTTTTCAGGCATGTAGGTGGCCTGAACCATGCATCATATACTAGGGTAGTCCTCATATCTAGAAGGCCTTGATCATATGCCCACAATTACGGGAGGAGCTGTCTAAAATTATTGATCACCACAATGGGATCAATGGGGGCTCCCCACTATATCTCTCTTTGAGATCTAGAAAAAATGGTTGTATAATCGTCTACTGGCACACCTTGTACCTCCCCAAATTGCCGAGCGATGTGGTTTGGGAGGTATCACTCAATGATCGTGTGCTTTATGCCCTGCATGTATCGAGTATGACAAGCAAAATCTAGTTGTTGTTGATCATTGTACCATCGTGGATGTTGTAGCCACGACCTCCATCTAAACACCATCATGTCATCAATGACACAATGCCAATATGACAAACCTATGGGGCCTGTGTGTTGCAATGTCATCGACAACCTGTAATAATGACTGGCTCATCCTCATGGATATCTGTAAGAACAACCAAGGGCCTCGACACTGCAATGTGCTCATATGCCTAGATGTGGAGTATTGTAACACCTGCTCCAATATTTTGGCCCTCAAGGTAGATGACCTCATGCATATCATGATACAAGGAACCAAGGAGAACTGAACCCCAAGAATACATCACAAGCCTCCTAATCATACCTTCCCATGTTAATCCCCATCTGGGACTGAAACCCTTGCCTCATTAGTCTGGGGAAACAATGCCACAAATTAACAATCTAAATGTATCCACTCGACCGTAGTAAAAATTCCAAATCAATCTAGGAGCTGATTAGAATAATTTGTTGTTTGTGTAGAAGAGACATACATGCATCCCTACCGACATCTATCATAAATGACACTCTCCATGGATACGCAATCGTAAAATGTGCCACACATCCTCCAGTGTGATAGGCACCTCCCTAATGGGCAAGTGAAATGAAGAGGTCTCGATATGCCACCTCTCGACCAATGTCGTCATCATAGTGAGATGGGACCTGATCTCAAGAAAGAAAGTAATGAAGCCTAACCCTAGCCTCCCCAACCGCTCCACATCATCATCATCGAAGTCTCACACTACAACCAAAATGTTGTATTTGTGCTCTCAAGACATCAGTGGTAGAGGATCCTCCTACACGCATCACACACACAACATCAATTTTCTGAAAAAGTTGAAAAAATTGATCAAAATTTGAGATTTTGCATCCAAAACATCAAACATGTTGCTAAATCAATAGCATCACTATTTTTTGGGTGTGTCACTATATCAATTTCAGGGGTGCATCGCCAATTTGGCAACGTGTATTGCTACACTCAATAGCAAATCAACATTATGGTGCATTTCTATATTTAAATATCAGGGTGTGTCACTATTTGCAAGGTGTGTTGCCTAAAGCTTTTGAGTGACGTTGAACTTAAAAAGCCCATGTGTTGCTATATTACCCCTGTGACCCCCTAATCAGATGTGTCGCTAAACCAAAAAACTGGGGTGCGCTACTAAATAGAGGGTGCGTCACTATAAAATCAATAGCGACGCTTCTAACACTTCAAATGCATCGCTATATAGTGACGCGCCTAGAGACATAACTTTGAACCCCTATTAAATGCACCTAAAAGTGAAAATCGAGACAATTTTTGAATCACATTCTCGAGGTCCTACATCTACATGCCATTGGTACTCTCGAACTCGATCCGAAAGATGAAGAGGGAGCGCACAGTGAGCCATTTCACTAAGGTATCAAAACTCAAACTGCAAAGATCTCTAAAGGCTGAATGAACAAATAAATTGGAAGTGCCACCCCTTTCACTATTTAAGCCTCAAAATTAGGGTTTTTTTCCCTAATTTGAGCCAAAAGCTAGGGTTTTGACTTGTTTTATCTATTTCCACCTTGTGCAACTAATTTTGAGCTATTTTTTGCACTTCTAAGGCCATTTTTGGCATTCTAGGACTTGTTTGGGCGCCTAAGCCTATATTTTACCTTTGTCGAGAAATCAACCCAAAATTCAAAATTTATGCTCGATTTCTTGAGGGAGCAGGGAACCAACTTATTCCTTTTGCAGGGGCAACAGTGGGGCATCCAATTTTTATTTTTTTTAATTTGAGCAGGAGTTTAATCAAAAAAAATCTCTTTGAACCAACATAACAAGTACCTCGCTTCAAAGAGGGGAAAAATGTACACACTTAAAAATGTCCTAAATGATATTATGCGCTCGAATCAAGTATACTAACATCATTTCGTCCTCAAACCCATCCTCTTTTCACTTAATTGATTAAATTAGCTTAGCTATTTAATTAATTGTCATTTTCATTTATTAATCTAATTAATCTAATTGGGTTAATTCATCCCCTTTCATGCTAACATTTCATCCTATTAATTAAATACATTAAGTTATTTAATTTAAATTCCTAAGTCTTCTTATTTAATTAAATAACCCTAATTTATTTAATTAAATATCATATCACCTTTTCCTTTTTCATTAAATCATTTATTTAATGAATATCATGAAATTCTCCTAATTGACATAATTAAAACTTTGTTTTAATTATCAATTATTAATTAATCAAATTCCTCCCACTTGCAAGGAAATATTCCTCCTTTGCACATTCCTCCAAAAGGAATATTCCCATAGAATATTCCTTCCCCTTTTGCACATTAAAACTTTGTTTTAATTTGCTAAATATCTAATTTCCCCTCACCCATGAGAATATTCCAAGGAATATTCTCTCTCTTCACTCATTTGAAAAAAGGAATATTCTTCCTCATCACAAACTTACAAGACTTCTTGTGCAAGTTAACTTGAATTTTTGTGCAATTTTTTCAATGTGTGTTTGTTTGGAAGAATATGCGCCCTCGATTCTTTCCTTGATCCATGTGATCATTGATTCTCATCCATTGATGAGAATCCATGATCCATGTTTCATCTTTCCTCCTTTTTTGGACCTTTGATTAACCTTTTTAATCTTAATCCTTCATTTCTCATTTTTCCTATAAATAGGTCACTATTTGGAGACAAATGGATCAATCTTTGAAGAGAAAACTGTTGTTAAAATCACCTTCACTTGCACTCATATTTAGCATCATTTTAGTTTAAATTACTTGCATATTAGCTTAGCTTACATTAATGGCTTCCATGGTAACATAGATGCATTCATTTAGCTTATTTTTTAATTAGGGTTTCAATATTTTTAGCTTAAATTCCATTTAGATTAGCTTTGCATACACCCATATCGATCATCTTAGCATAGATCATGTTAAAATAGCTCCCATCATGGTAAAATAGCTTTAAATAATGTTTTATCACACATCTTTCATCTGTTTCATCGATTCTTTTCAATAGAATTCATTGAAACCAGCTCATTATCCATGGGATTAGGAAAGGGTCACTATTCCACATCAATGCGACACCACTCCCCCAATAGGATAAGTTTCAATGGATTAGAATAGGTGTTTTTAAAGCTTTTTTAGTTGGGTTTGGTTGTAGTTATTATTTTCTTTTCCATTTTGTTTGATTCATCTACATGTTAAGGTATACCCTTAGGAACACCCTCTTGAGTCTAAGCTAAGCTTTAATTGTAGGAGAGATAAACCACTCTCGTAGAGTTAACCTTTAACCCTCCATTTTTTGTTGATGAGCCAAATTCACTCAAAAAATGATAACCCTAGCCTTATGAGTGAAATTCCATTCTATGAAGGAAGTGGAGTAGCAGTACTGGGACCCCAAAAATGGTGTCATTGTGAAGAATAAAAATTGTAAGTTTATCTTTGGAAACTTGATAACTTGTAGTATTTTTGGTTCTACATTTTCTTTGTGTGATTTTAATAACTCGTCAACTTGTGCCAATATAATGGTTCCATTTTCAGGGACATAAAGAGTAACAAAATATTTTGAAAACCTTGGTAGCTTGAAGAAGGTATTTATAGATGTGAATTATGTTTGGGTAAGTTATGCATCCTATAAACTTATGTCGAGAGAATGATACCATTGTTGGGGATATGATATTCTAATTTTTATGTTGAAGACCCACATGACAGTTATTAAGAAAGTAGTTTAGTGTGGTTGGGTAAGTTTGGAATCCTATCAACTTCCACCAACAAAATGATACCGTTGTTGGGGAGAATTTGAGGGTGGTTTATTGTTGTTGTTAGTGGTAAATAATTTGCATTATTTTTGGGTGTTTGGATTCCCTTCAACTTATACCAATAGATTAGAATTTAGAATGAAAAGGATTGCTAGGTTGAAAAGATATTAAAGATTTTTCTAGTGGTCATGACCAAGAATTAGAATTGTGACTTGGATGATTGTGGTACTTAAATGATTCCCTTAGTTTTAGCGAGGTGGTGACTCTACTATCATAATAACAACTTTTTCCTATTGTTATTCATGTTTCATGAACATAAATCCAGAGGACTATGGCTAGTTATAATGAATACTATGAGGTTGAACCTCCATGATGTTCATATGGCCCAACACAAAATAAAAATTCATATTCAAATATACAATCATCGATACTTGAAAACAAGTCGAGGATAGAAGAGCTTGAGAAGCTCTAAAGACAACGTGAAGAAAGAATCAAGGTCATACAATCATAAAGTACTCTACTATTACAAAATAATAGGTTTCTCCATCCCCAATGGTTCCAATTGATACCATTTACATGAAAATTGACCTTTCTTAGGTCAATTATGAAAGGCAAACAATGAAAGCTTCAATATATATATTAATTCCCATGTTTGATGGGTATGATAATTGGGATGGGGATGCACATGTCAAGGTATTTTCAAAATTCATAAAAATATATCACTTTGAGGATGAAGACATGTGGATGATATTTTTTGTTAGAAAACTATAGGGAAAGGAAAAGGACTAGTATTAGATTTTTCCCGTGTTTTTTTTTTCTTCGTGGATTAATCTTGTGGTTGCATTTGAAGATGAGTTTTCTTTGCATCCAAACCTTGATGTTCTTGTTGAAGAACTAAAAAATATTTAGTGGCAAGAGGGAGATTCTAGCATGGAATTTTGTCATAGTTTTGTTGTTGTTCTTACCAAGATCCTAAATGAGTTCAAACCTAACACACTTTCCTATATTGATATATTTGTTAGAGCCTATGATATTACCCTAGGTTTCAATTTAATATGAGAATAGTTTAATTTGGTGGACATGCAACAAGAATATAGGTGAATTATTGATAGTCTAAGAAGGGATATGATTGTGAAATATTGATCCTTAAGAGCATAAGTTGATGGTAGTAAGAAAGTTGTTGTAGACAATGATTGTATGAAGATGACATGAAGTAGAAGAACATTAAGTGATGATTGTGTTTCTAGGTAGGTAGAAGGTGTTGATGCACTATGTGACAATAGTATACAATATGATGATAGTTTGAGTGCACCTACCTTTAGTTGGATTAGTTATCCATGGATGATATCGGTGAAGAAATAAATGATGACATTCAGTTTGAGAGTTAGTATGACCTTGTAATTTGTTGCACCATTATGGATAGGGAGGAAGATGTGTATGTAGAAGAATCATCAGATGAATTAACTTTAGTATTTGACTATACAAAATGAGCACATGTTGGTGATGAAAATGGTAAACAAGAAAATGTCTTATTGTTGGATCTCTTACCTTCCCTTATCATTTTTTTCTTATTTTCAAGTTGCTACTTATTATTTGTAAAAATATAGTATAGACACAACTTTACATGGTAATAAAAATATCACAAGTGTTTGTATAGTTCATCAATTTCAATTTGTGAAATGTTTGCACTTGAAGAATGTGAAGTGGGTGATCATATGGATTCATATGAGAATCTCTTTGTTTGGTGTTGAACAAGTAGTCTTCCTCATGCATAGTTCACTTAAATGGGGTCATATGAAAGCGATGTTTTTTAACTAAGGTTAGAAGGAGAAGTGTGTCATAGGTCTTATTGTAGCATCACATGTGTCATAACAAGTTACCAAAGTATTTAGTTGAAATGGTGAGGAAATTTGAAGAGTGCATCTCTTCGCACAAACTGTCTCATGATATAAATTGTTGTGTTGATGAGGGTTTTATTAGCATAGATGAAAATGAGGTATGCCAATTTCCTATTATCTAAAAGGTGAAAAAATAGAATATGAGGCTTTCCTTGATAATGAAGTTGTAGCTTCTTATAATGTAGATGATAGTGTGCACAATTTCAAGATTTTCACTTGGTCCCAACATATATCTTGCAATAATATTGAGTGGAAACAAATTACCTAGGTCGATGATGTTAGGAAATATTGCATTCAAACCCACAAAATTATTCCATTTCCTACATAACCCATGAGAGATAAATATGCATACAAGTAACCATAATGCATAGATCAAATAGACAAGCCACAAGATAACACAAGATATACCCTGGGAAAACCCTTGAGAGGGAAAAACCTAGCCTCCAAAAGCATCCATACTCCATCATATTATTCAATAATAAATCAATACAAGAGTTACAATGAATACCTCTAAAGCATCAAGTCCTCCAATGCATTTCCATGTGTCTAACTATGAATCCACAAATCCCATGCCATGGTTCACAAACTAACTCCTCAAGAAGAA
Source organism: Sequoia sempervirens (assembly GCA_007258455.2). Lineage (NCBI taxonomy): Eukaryota > Viridiplantae > Streptophyta > Pinopsida > Cupressales > Cupressaceae > Sequoia > Sequoia sempervirens. The sequence continues at coordinate 1,248,327,874 of VDFB02271358.1, read as the reverse complement.
TCAATAATGATAGCCAAACCACTCAGCCCAACCCAAACCACTACACAAGTGTTTGCTTCTATAGACACAAGCTCACACAAAATACAACTAGTGGTAAGGTAAAACCATGTGAATACAAAACCACTAACCCCTTATTTAATATTGGGTACTAAGACTTCACTTTATTTAATATTTCCCCAAAATTAAATTATTATCACATGTCTCCCACACATTAAATAATAATACAATGTTACAATACAACATAAGTGGGTCCCCAAATAATTACCTAGTGTGGTTAACCACACCACCAAGGTGCATCAAAAATAAATAATTATTTAATTACAACATTATAATAAATTATTTTATGCAATGGTGTACAACACCATATCCCAACATTCTCCCACTTGTATACATTGCATAAGCGATCAATACATGAAATACATCATCATATCCATACATGAAACCACATGAACCTCCACAATGCTATCATGCTCCATCAAGATACCTGCAATAAGAACAAAGTGACCACCATCTCAAGAAAGAACTCCTCTCATCCTCCAATGTGCCAACTATGGAAGAAAAGGAACATGCCAAGGTGAAGATGCACCAATCCAAGAAAACAAGCATCAAATCCAAGTGATAATAAAGGCTCTAACCAAGCTATTGGAAGGAAGAAAAAAACACATGATCAAAAATAGCATCCACAACACATGCTAGTACATCCAACCATCCATACCTCCAAGGTATCAATACATCAGTAAACTCATGCCAAGAACATATGCAACCTGTAAACCACAACCAAAAGCTCCCTGTACAAACCTGTCAATGAAGAAAATACATATCCAAGAAGTCCCACTGCATAGGTAATGGAAAAGAATATCAAGTCTACCAATCAACACTATATAAAGGTGTGATAAGTAAATCAAATCATGAAGTAGCAAGAACAATAACAATGATCCACACATGCAACCCAAGTAGTTGTGTAATCTCTCACAACATGTTGCCACCATCCTCCCCAAAACATGAAAATCTAGGAAGGAACCATGAAGAGATAAAACCTATAAACCACAATGTCCTACAAACACCTCAAAATTTTACTACTACATGTCAAGTATGATCTCCTAAAAACCCTAAATGAAAACCTTCAACGACATCCATAACACCCAATCTCATAGATCAAGTACAACATATGAATCAATGTAACAATGCCAACATGGATGTAAGCCTCTCTAATCAAGAAGATCGAACTCAAAGGTAACCATCCCCAATAATGGAAATCATCCATTAAACCATCTCCTAACAATCCTCATGAAATAATTTTTTAATAAAAATCCATAAAAGAACACTTTTGCAGGGCAATTATATCCATGGCGCGTGCTCAGGCTTTGCAACAGTCATTTGCAGGGCGTTGCTTCGCGAGGAACCAAGATGGTTTCAGAGGTAAAAGAAAAGAGGATATTGATGGAGTTTGGCATCTAGATAGATGGGCCCAATTGGAGCAATATTTTCAAAAGGATTCTCGTGTTGAGGGGTGGGTTTATGAAGACAGAAGATTTGAAAATGACAAGCAGGGTTATAGGGGTCGTCAAAGAAGAGGTGGTTATAGAAACGATAATTTTCGTAGACTGCGTCAGAATGAGGGAGGTAATAGAGGAAATGGAGGTCCATCGAGGATGGAAGAAGAGGGTAGGGATAGAAACCCTAGCAAGAGAAAAATCTTTACTAAAGAAGTTTAGCGAAGGAAAAAGTTTGATGCAGAATGGGAGGAGGATAGGGAAGAGGTGACGGGTGGAGAATCCAAGAGACATGCTATGAATATTGGGAATGGGCTTCCAGGAGGCCGAGCTACATTAGTGGTTAATGCGGGGAAGCTCCAAGCTAAAGTTTTAAGGTTGGAGAATTTGGGCTTGTTTGGGAGATGGTATGGCTTGGATCTCAACTGGGACTATTTGGTTAAATGGTGGAAATCACACTGGGGCAATAAGCTATAGTTTAAAACCCTTCAGAATGGTATTTTCCTGGTTATATGTCTAAATAGGGCACTGAGGGAGGAAATAGTGAATGAAATTTGGGTCCTTGATGGGAGTGGCTTTTATTTGAGGAGGTGGAAGGTAGGTTTTAATCTGGCTTCACATGTTTTGGAGACTGTGCAAGACTGGTTTAGCTTGTTGAATCTCCCCATTGAGTTCTGGGAGCCAAGCATTTTAGACGAGATTGGAAATAGTTTGGGTACCTTTTTCCGTGTAGAGGAACGAAGAAAGGTGAGGGAGGCACACTCCCATGTGCAGATTTGTGTGGAAAATAACCTAGTGCGTCATATTTTTGATGAGATTGAGCTATTCTCAGATTATGGAAGTTGGATTCAAAAGTTGAAAAGAGACTCTTCCACCAAGGATAGTTTAGTGCGGCCTTTGGGGTGTAGGTTGTCATTAAGCAAGGCAGGAAGCTCAAAAGCAGTGGCGAGTGTCGGGGCTCAACAAGTAAAAGTGTTTTTTTGCAAAAAAGGGTAATATCTCAGTAGTGTCAGATGAAGATAAATGTGTTACCCCAGTTAAAAACCAGCTGAAGGAGAAGGTTTCCTCTCCTCCCCATCAAGATGATTAGAAGGATTCACAGTTATCTTTGGGGGATAAGATTGCTAGGGAGGAGGAGCTATTGGAGAGTCATAAATTGGCCTTGGATGAGAAAATATTGGAGGTCTTGGAGATCTTAGGTGAATACTGCTCCAATGTGGAGTTGGATTCGTTAATAGAGGTAGGAAAAGAGCTAGTTGTTTTGGCGGTGGAGGAAAAAGCTAATGCATGGGAGTTAGTGGAGGAAATGGAGGAGGAGAATGTGGAAAATGAATTCCTTCCTAGAGGGTTGCCGCCGAGGTGTGCAGCTGGAAGCCCACAGTCAACTAAAAAGAGGAAATTTTCCCAAGGCCTGATTGATGTAAGGTTTAAACTAGGGATTCACCAGAAAGACATGGCAAAATCTTCGCCAAATTGTTGAGAGAATAAAAAGTGGGGCAGGATCTCAAACCAAGAAAAACGGAAAGGGGATGGGGAGGCAAATGGTCAACAAAAAATAGACTTGATGATGAAAGTAGGGAAGAGCGAAGCTCTTCCTAAACAACAATGAAACTCTTAACTTGGAATGTTAGGGGTCTAAACTCCCCTAACAATTGGTATCTGGTAAGAAACTCGTTGGAAGTTAATCAGGTGGAAATTTTTCTTTTTCAAGAAACAAAGTTGGGTGATCAGGATCTTATAAAATTTAGTAGGAAATTAAAGCATTGGAAGTGGTTGGGTGTTGGGGTGGAGGGAGCTTCTAGTGGTTTTTTAACCATTGGGAAACTTGAGTCAGTCATGGTAGAAGAATTGGTTGCTAGAAGGCATTGGCTGGCATGTCGGGTAAGAAGTTTGTCTTCAAATCTTTAGTTTTTTTCTCATTAATGTATATGGTCCTTCTCTGTGCTCGCTTAAAAGAGTGGTTTGGAAAGATTTGGATGGGATCATCGGTATTTTTGGTTTGAACTTCTGTATTATGGGGGGGATTTTAATGCGATTTTTAGGTCTGAGGATAAGAAAGGTGGTGTGGGCAGGGCACTGCAATCTCAATTAGATTTTTAGCAATTTGTGGAGAGAAATTCTTTGATAGAAATTTTTACTGGTAATGGTAGCTTCACTTGGACCAATCGAAGGAAAGTTTTTTGTAGTATTGCAAAGAAGTTGGATAGGTTTTTCTTTAAGGGGAACTTGATTATTTTTTCTTACAATTTAGATGGCAAGATTATTTCTGGGAGTGGATCTAATCATTTTCTAGTTCAACTATGTGTGAATGGTGATAAGGTGCCGGTTCATTGCCCTTTCAAGTTCAAGATGATGTGATTCAAGGACCCTAACTTTTTGGGGCTGATTGAATCCTAGGGGAAAGAATGTTCCCCGGGAGGCTCCAAAATGTTTAACATTATCACCAAGCTGAAATTTGTTAAGCAAAAGTTAAGCAATGGAACAAGGAGTGTTTTAAAAATATTTTTGAGGAGAAGCTTAGAGTGGATGAAGAATTGGAAGCTTTGTCTGAGCTAGTAATTCAGAAAGGCATGGATGATGCTCGTTTTGAGAAAGAGAAGGAGTTGACAAGAAATTTGAATGAAGTTTTAGCAAAGGAAGAATTCTTCTAGAGGCAAAAATCTAGAGAAGTTTGGTTAAAGGCTAGGGAAAAAAATACTATTTTTTTTCATAATTCAACTAAATCTCTGAGAGAAGTGAACTGAGTCACTTGCATAAAGGTGGAAAATGGACATCTTCTTGAAGACCCTGTGGAAATAAAAGCCTTTGCAGTTGAATTCTTTCAGAATATGCTTAATGATTGGGAAGGATCGCATTTGGGGGCTCAGGGAGAAAGTCTGAGAGGTATTCCCACTTTGGTTTCCCCTACTCAGATGGATTTTCTGAACACAAAATTTATAGAGGAAGAAGTAAAAGTAGAAGTTTTTGATCTTCATCTAGAGAAGGCTCCTGGTTTGGATGGGTTTCTGGCATTTTTTTTGCATGTGTTGGGATTTTGTGGGTAAAGAGGTGGTTGAAGCATTTGAAGATTCTAGGAGAATGGGTAGAGTTCTCAAAGAGATGAATACCACTCTAATTACGTTAATCCCAAAGAAGGAGAATCTTGAAACGTGGGATGAATTTAGACCTATATCCCTCTGCAATACCCTATACAAAACTCTAGCTAAAACGGTGGCTAATCATTTGAAAAAGATTTTACTAGGAATTATCTCATAAGAATAGATTGGATTTGTTCCAGGCAGATCTATTTTGATGGGGTGATAATTGCTCAAGAGGTTATTCACTCGATGCAGAAGATGAAGAAACCAGCTATGCTTTTGAAATTGGATATCAAAAAGGCATATGATAGGGTAAATTGAAGGTTTTTGTTTAAATTTATGGAAGCTTTTGGTTTTCAGAGAGCTTGGTTGGATTGGCTATTTGGTTGAATTGTGTCGTCTCACTATTCAGTTCTAGTGAATGGGTCTCCTGAAGATTTCTTTGCAACATCAAGAGGTTTAAGGCAGGGAGATCCCCTGTCCCCTTTTTTGTTTATCATCATGGCAAAAGCTTTGGGGAGAGCATTAGAGAATGCCAAGAGGTCTGGATGGGTGGAGGGAATTCAAGTGACAAGTTGTCTACCTTCGATCATGCATCAATTATTTGCTAATGATACGATGTTGTTTGGCTTAGCTTCGACCAGGGAAGCTAGGAGATTAAAAGATATGCTAGACAATTTTTTTCGGGCTTCAGGTCAAGAGGTCAGTGTAGCCAAGTCAGAAGTTTTCTTTTTCAATTCTACTAGTGTGAAAGAAAGGAAGATTCTAAGGATTCTTGGTTTCAGAAAAGGTCAATTACCTTGCAAGTATTTGGGCCTTTTGCTGGAAAAGGGTGTACAAAGTGGGGGTATTTGGAACTCTTTGGTAGAAATATTTAAGGAGCTCATTTCTTCTTGGAAGAATAAGTGGTTATCTTGGGCCAGAAGGTTAACAATGTTAAAATCTATGATTTTAGCCCTTCCACTTTTTATGATGTCCTGTCTGCCTCTAACAATTGGCATCAACAAATCTTTGAATAGGATAATGAAGGATTTCTTTTGGAAAGGTAACTTAGATTAGAAAAATTTCCCCTTAGTGAAATGGAAAAAGGCTTGTGAGAGAAAGGAGGAAGATGGGGTGGGTTTAAAGAATTTTCTTGTACAAAATAAGGCATTGGGGGCAAAATTAGCCTAGGTGATTCATTCTCAGCTAGATCTGAAATGGGTTAAAATTGTTAGGGCTAAGTATTTGGATGATGATCCGAATTGTTTTCTTACTGCTAGGTCTCTCCCCAGTGGCTCACAAATATGGAATTTTATTTGTAACTCTAGAAAGCTTATTATGGATTTTTTAACTTGGGAGGTTAAAGATGGAGGAGAAGCTTTGTTTTGGGAAGATTCATGGGAAGGTCTTCCTATTTAGCAGAGAATCCAGTTTTAGATAGAATCAAAGAAAAAGCTACCCTAGTATGGGGTCCAAAGGTTAGAGATTATTTTGATGCTTCTTTGTCGTGGGAGAATGGTTTTATCAAATGGAAGTCATTCAAGCAATTGGGTTTTTCTATTCAAGAGGTGGAAACAATGGAGAAAATTCTTACGGAGCGGAGAATTTGGAAAAGAAAAGGTAGGGATAAGTTGTGGTGGAATGCTTCGCCATCAAGGGTTTATTCGATAAAAGTTGGTTATTCTATTTTGGCATCGTCAGGGAATGAGCCCTCAGTTTTACCATCCCATTTGTGTTGGAACAAAGCTTGCTTTCCTAAACCTGGGATCTTCACTTGGGCAACGGCACAGGGTAGAGTCCTAACAGGAGATAGATTTGCTAAGTTGGGCTTTCAGGGTCCATCCAAATGTTCTTTATGTCATGCAGTTGAGGAGAATGTAGATCATTTATTTTTGTCTTGTAGTTATACTCAGGAGATTTGGCATTGGTTATGCTCAAAGTTTCAGAGGAAAACAGCCTTCCTGGTCAAACTCTTTGACTTGTTAAAGTCATGGCCGTCTCAGCCTAGGCAGCCTTTGTTTGGGGATTTTTAGGTGTCGATCCCATCGATTGTTTTATGGGAAGTATGGAAGGAAAGAAATAGGCATATCTTTTAGGACAAGGAGCTTTCTATCCCTAGGTTACAGTGTAAAATTGAGGCTAGTATAATAGAATTGTTTAATGCTAGATTAGGAAAATTGAATCCAAAGAAAGGAAAATTCCTGGAATGGGATGTGTGGATCTTGAAGAACTGGTTTGGTTTGAAAACTCCAATAACTAGGGGTTTAGATGGGGCAGCTTCATCAGAATTTCAGAGAAATGTAGTTTGGCTTCCACTAGAACCAATTTGGGTAAAATTGAACTTTGATGGGGCTTCAAAGGTTAATTCCAAGCTCTCAGGTGTTGGTTGTGTAGTTAGAGATTCTAATGGTTTGATATTGGGGAGGTTAACGAAGTCTTTACTGGTTGGCACGAACAATTCCATAGAATTTCAAGCTCTTCTTCTGGGTTTGGATTTATGTGTTGACTTGGGGGTGCACAGAGTTGAAATTGAAGGGGACTCCTCTCTGGTAATTAATGCGCTTAGATCTAAACAGACTTCAAATTGGAAGTTAGGTGAACTGTTGGGTGTTGCCATGGAAAGGATTGAAAGGTTTGATCAAGTAATTTTCAACCATGTGTTGCAGGAAGGCAATTATGAGGCAGATAGGTTGTCAAATATAGGTGTATCGGGTCCAGATTTAAGAGAAATTCTTTGAGAAAGGTTTTAGTTTGTGGGTAGATGGGTGAGCATCCCTCCAGGGTGGCGGAGGGAGTTGGCACGAGTTTCCAAGTAAGCTAGCAGTTGGGGCTCATGGAGCCTAGGTGAAAAACTTGTTTGAAGGATGGTGCAAACCCATCTTTTTGACAAGTCAGGAGTATGGAGATGGACAACTAAGGCACTCGAGCCAACACTTAGTGATGAGTGCTAATAATGGTTTTGTGTGTTCCTTTCTTTGTAATGACATTTAGCATGTTGGTTGGGGTACGATTTGAGGTGGTTGACGATGCCTCTGTGGTCCAGTTATTTATTTGTAGGTGTTTGGTGTTTGCAAATTTCTTTTTCACTCTTGTCAAGTGCACTCTTTGAGGGGTCATGGATGGAAAAGAGTTCCAAATTCATCATTGAGGTTTCGGTGGTGGGCCTTGCTTAGTTTGGGGTTGACACTCCTATCTCACTGTGTTCTTCGACAAGGTAGGCCTCTTTTAGGGAGGTTACTGATCAAAGGCTAAAAAGGATTTTGTTGAATTATGAACCGTTGGTGCTTGTGGTCACAAAAATTGTTTTGGGTTCTGGTCATTTGGAGTGTTGAGAGTATGGAAGAGACAATTTGCTTCCCTTCTGGATAATTTGGTGTCGAAGGCGGAAGCAAAAATTTTGTTGGTTAAATTGTTTAGAGAGGACCTGGTTGAAGGAGTGGATGAAGTTCTCTATGTGGTGATTGAAGGTAGGGGTTGTCTGTGGCCTTGCGACATGGAAAGGGTGAGCTCAGAGGAGATGGTGAATATTTTTCCCTTCCCTTTAGATTTGTAGTGTCTAATTTTGATGAGGCATCGATCGGTTGTGGCAGTGGTTGTGGTGTTTCTAAAGAATTTTTTTAGTCTTATGGCAGTTGTCAGTGATGACTGGAATTTGGAATTCAAAGATTTTGCTAAGTTGAACAAATTTTTGTAGCTAGGTGATGGTCAATTTTTTGAGTTCATAGGTGCTAGTTCTGGTTAGTCTAGGTTTTTGGTAGCCTTGGTCGCGTATGAGCCGTTAATGGCTTTGTCTTGATAATTATAGTTGGGTTCTGGTTGGTTTGGTTAGCTCTTGGTAGAAGTTTTTTGGCAAAGTTTTTAGGGGCTGGTTGTTCAAGTTTTTACAAAAAATCCTTTAATTTTGCGTGAGATACTTGTAGTTCAATTTTTAATTTTTAATAAGGTATACTATGTATTAAAACCATTATCATCAAATAATGATATCATAAACTCAAATGCAAGGACCTTAATCATGCAGCATCCCTCAAAATTAATCCTCCAGAGAGTAACTATCCATGGCTCCAAGATCCCATATCTATGAAAGATAAAAGCATCATAAACTCATGCTAACCAATCCCTCAAATGAGTCCTCCATATTCAAATCATAATGAATCAATAAATACAATGAGAAATTAAAAGCCTGAGAGCAACACATCTAAAAGATATAATGGGTAAATACCTCTCAAATAATAAACAGATCAAAGTAGACCAAAGAGTTGGGAATGAGAATGCTCCTCAAGATATTGAAGCCATCATGACAAACTCAAGAACCATCTCCTCTATCAATCTATC